>QMIH01000550.1:349676-364976 GCA_003987875.1 Clarias batrachus
TATATATATCCATCTATGTATGATCAGGATGATGCATCAGTTTGTGTTAAAGCCTTACACTTCAATCCTGAGCTCAGGTTTCTCTCTGTCTATTAAATCAAAATATTCTAAAACTAAAGGAAGCTTAGTGCATGTAAAAGTCACCAGACGAACAAAAGCAGGGCAGCAGGTACACACTGAGCAACACCTCTCAGACTGCACATGAAAAAGACTAATTAAAAGTCTTTAGCATGCTGCAGTTGTACATATTTAATTCTATATAAAAAATTATTAACCTCCTGAGGAAAAAGAAATTCTTACAAAACACACGTGTAAGATCATTTACTGGGTTGAAGTGCCAAGTACTTGAAAGCAGCTGCAAAGCAAATGTTTCAAAGATAAAAATAACTGTTCTAAATGTAACAATACTGAAATATTATAAATAATTCAAAACCTCTTTAACCATTTAAGGTTATGGAACTGCAGTGCTGTACAAATGACATGAGCACCCTAATTTGTAATTGCAGAAGTTAATGATTTCTTTGCTACTGAGGCAGTATAATATCTATATAATAATATCATGAGATCTCAAAATATAATAATAATAATAATAATAATAATAATAATAATAATAAAGAAAATAATAAAGAAAGAATAAAGAAAATAGTTACACAACCCACCTCTTTTCAGACAAAAATAATAATTAAAAAAGCCTATCAGATTTTACCTGTAAAAAATTTTTTACCTGTTGTCTCCAAGATAAAATTAAACCCTACTGGCTAATACCCTTATAAACTGAACAAATTGTACCGGAGACTATTTAAAAACAAGCAAGGCAGTTATTATTGTTTACGTTTCAGTATGCATGTGTAATATACAGTATATTCCTATATTCCCCATCATGCTAAGGGAAGGATTTTTCTAAAAGTTCTAAACGTTTATTTTCATTATTTTATTCAGCACCTTGACAGTCTTAACAACCTTTCTCAAAACCAGTACTGCTACCACTATAAAGTTGATTATTTTGTATAACGGTATGTCAGTGTGTTTTTATTCCTCCATGGCAATTTTCCAACAATTCCAATGATTTTATTTAGCAATGAACATCATACTTTCTACCTTTTGTAGTTTCAGTTCATTGTGTGTAACATCTTGAGCTACATTCACACTGTTTGGCAATGTGGCCCAAATGTGATTTTTATTTTTTTGCTCACAGAGTGCCATGAAAAAGTATTTGTCCCCTTCCTGAATTTTTTAGTTTTGGGGATAGTTGTGATTTTTTAGATATTTTATTGTCCTTCAATGGGGCAGACAAATTTTATTTAAGTAATTTCTTGATTGAACAGGTCTAAGAGTAATCAGGGTGTGGCAAGTGAAATTCAGCTCATAAAATCATAGTTTATTGATTATTTAGCAAGGGCTTAGCAAGGGCTTTATCACATAGGGCCAGGCAGGCTCAGACAGCTTTTTTCCCTCCATAAATTAAATCATAATGTAAAAACTGACTGCATTTTGTATTTAGTTGGGTTATCTTTGTGTAATATTAAAATTAGTTTGATGATCTAAATAATTTAAATGTGACAAATATGCAAAACAACAACAACAACAACAACAACACTTTTGCGGAGCTCTGTATGTGCCACAGATCAGATTTTTCCATGCCAGTGTAAACGGCACAAAATGTATGCAATGTGAACTTTTCAATCCTAATTTGGACCACTTCCATATGTGCTCCTTAATCTGCTACAGATCTGGTTATTTCCAACTTTTACGTCAATCAAATATGACAATATGTCACAATTCCGCACTAGAAATGATAAAGGATTGATTATTTGCAATGCAAATTCAACGACAGAAAGACAGAGGATGATTTAAGATCCAATCATTAGCCTAGTAAGCTCATGTCATGCAGGAGAATCAATAAGGCAATAAAACAAACAAAATGGTTGATTAAACTTTAAAGCGTAATTAATTAATTCACAACATCAATTCATGCATTGACAGGGGAGAGAACTTTCCGCTTTAAAATTTGCCTGAAGGATTTCAGCAGGACAGCTGTGCTGGTAGCTAACATAGACTAAGAAATATGAAACACCAAAGATGTTAAATTCTAAATTTATTTGGAATAGTTAAAAATATTTTTAGATACTACAATATTGACATAATGTCAGTGTTATGGCTCTTGTAATAACTGTGGACGTGCAAACGTGCATGAGAGTCATTGTGCTCCGGTGCTTAAGCAAATAGCATTATATCTTATAAACATTTGCAGTGATGTTGCTATAAAACAAAATTAGTAGTGCAGTTAAAAGGCACATATTGCAGCAACTCCATGTTTGGAGAGAAAAAAACATCAAAATGAAATGGATGAATACATCTACAGGGGACCTTGACTGTAATGGCAAAAAAAAAAAGCTTAAAAGTTTAAAAGCAAAACCGAGGGGAAACTTTACACATGAACCGAAGAAGTGTCCGGATAATGTGTTTTTTTATGGTGAGCTTGAACACACCACATGACACACTTCTTTTGCACGTGCCGGTCAGATTAGCAGTTTAATTAGCAGTAGAAGATTAATCTGACTAACCTGCAGTGTGAGCATAGTCTTAGTTAGTTCCTGTTATCACTTTAGCTGTAGCAACTATAAAGTCTCTCTCATGAAGTTAAATGCACCAGTTTGTCACAGAGAAACTGAATTAGGCAACGTAAACTGAAGATCCTTTACAACATCCTGACACTAGAAACTCCTCCTGTGAATATTAATCAATCATTTGTTAACAACACATTTTTCTTTGTTCAATAATTGCCTGTTTTATATGGGGTATGTTTACCCGTGAATTAACTGTTACTATAAAAAAGATAATGTATTAGATTGAGAGCATTATTATAATAATTCAGATTGAACTACCGTTGGAGCTGACATCATAGAAAATTGATAAACACCTTCTAATCAATCAGGATTTAATGGATTTAACAGCACTGTGGTGTAATGGGTTTTAACTCACCACCACCACCCGCCACCTCAATCCCACCCACTACACATACACATGCACACACACATACTGTACTGTACTGTACTGTACTGTACACACCCTGGCTTGCTGTAGACCCTGACACTCTGGTCTAAAACTGAAACATTCAGACTACAGACCCCTTTGGTGTGCATCTGATGCCAACGTCCAACATGGAAACCATACGTGATCTTTAGAACATTAAAAAAGCAGCTGGTTCAGATGAAGACGTTTGTCCTGCTGTTTATTATTTTAAAGGCAAAAGTATCCAGAACATCAAACCATTGGAACATTATCCATCCAGCTCCACTTTGAGGCTTGTTTTCTTTCTTTTTTAATTTTTTACCCCCTTTTAATTTTTACCCACACACAACCCATCTGACATCCCTTTGTGTGTCTGCCTGCCTGCCTGCCTCATGTTGTATAGTTTATTTTTTTTAATTTACAATTACAATTACAGCATTTATCATTACTAGACTTGCAGACTATTACGTAGTCTCCAGGAGCAATGTTTGTAGAACATGTTTGTAGAAATATTCAGGGTCAGAAAATGAATTAGGCTCAAACCATGTCATAGAGGAGTTAGTATAAGGTACACTACTGTGCAAAAGTCTGGATCCACCAATAATTTCTTCATATTAAATGCATTTATTTTATTTATGATTAAATTAAAGAAATGGAAACAAATGTTTTACTTTGACAGGCTATGAAGTGCACGAAGGTACAATTTAAAAATTGGTTGTTTATGTAACAGCCTGTGCAGTAACCTCATTTACGCCCTTGTCCGTCATCATCTGCATCCGTTTCTCACTGGTTCATACCTTACATTAGATGTTTTCATATGTCACTGTGTGGCTTAAGCATTAAAAGCATTCCCTTGAAACCGGTCAGGTATAGGGACTGGACAGAAAATGAGAGTCAAAACCTTGCCAAAAATGAGAGCCAAAAAAGATCTTCAGGAATTCCTCAAGGGAACATTAAAAAAACAAGAACGTCTGTTTCTTTAGAAGCAAAATATGAAGCATGAAGCAAGGGTCAGGACATTTGCACAGTACTGTATGTGTACAACAACAGCCTATTGATAAAAGTTATATATCTTCCATAAAATGCATGTGTGAAAATGCATGATAACAAATTTGTTTCGCTGTGGCAGGCTTAAATACTATAGGCATAAAAATGATAATGCAATGAATGAATACATAATACATTACTCTTATGATCTGTATGATGTGAATGGACATGTGGTTATAAATATTGATGCCTTTCATTGGTTGGTATCAACAACGCAAACTGACACCATAAAGTACTGTAAATATTCCCCCCTGCAAATTTACATCATTGACATAGAAGAGAAAACCTACTTAGATGCAAACCTTAGAAGAAGAAAACAATCTACTACTTGCAGTCTGAACCATCAAGTCTTGTTGAACTGTCTCACTAACAATCTGCTGACTTCAACCCAGGGGTTTTATACATGGCTGCCCTCTACTGCAGTTGCCAGTTGGCAAATTCCCAGCTATTGAAAGCTCTTCAGTGTACTTTCCAATATAGTTCCCTCATGCTTTGTTGGTTTGCTGACCCGGGTGAAGCCTTAATGCTTTAGTAAAGAACCTTAAAGGTTTCCCCATCATATTTCCAAGTGGAAGCCATTTAGGAAACAAGAGCGTTGAGTGGATGAGAGTGTTATCCTCCAAAAGTGGGTCAAACACAAATCTAATAAAGTGGGATGAGAAAGCCCAGATGGCTGGGAGTATTCCTAGTAAGCAGGTAATGTAAATAAGCAACCCAACTCAACGGTGTAATTCAAATTATAGTTGGTTAGCTAATTGATTTGGTGGAGTTAGTAGGGCTGTGCGGGTGGAGGTGGTACAGTAGATACTGTAGGTGGTGGAGATGGAGAATGAGAGAAATAAAGAACACATGTGGCATGATATAAATGATATACTGAATTCTGTTTGGGGTCATAAAAAGGCATGAAAGCTCGCTTTCAATTAGAGGGCCAAACCTGGTGCTTTAAAATGCCGAGGGAGAGATTTCAAAGCGTTTGTGCTTTGACATCATGATGAGTATTTTCTTTTCTAATGGCACTTTTGAAATCAATCTTTACTGACCACTCCTGAAGATATAACGACGACTCCTCTTAGTCCTGGCACTTAATGGTTAAATGAATGTCCAAGCCACAGACAGATTGAAAAAAATCAATTCTTAGTGACCAAGCACTTTTTTGTTGTGGTACTACACTACAATACTTTGCAAATGTCTTGTACAAGCCTTAATTTCAGACATTCCTGTACAGTATTTCTAATGTAGTCTACAGGAATAGTTCTCCAGGCTTCCTGAAGGGCTTTTTCGCCTCTCATTTTCAGTCCAGTCCCTGTACCTGACCAGATTTATTTGAATGCTTTTTGTTTGTTTGTTTGTTTGTTTGTTTGTTTGTTTGTTTGTTTGTTTGTTTGTTTGTTTGTTTGTTTGTTTGTTTGTGAAGCCACACAGTGACCTGTGAATCATTCAAGCAGAAGAAACATCTAACTTAAGGCATGAACCAGTGAGACGCAGGTGCTGATGATGACAGATGATCAGGCTGGTGATTAGTATAGTGGTGATGCTGAATGCTGAAGTGGTTGGAACAGATGAGAGGGGAAATGAGGCTGCTGCTGAGGTTACTACATAAATGACTGATTTTTAAATTGTATCTTTAGACACCTTGCAGCATGTCTTGGTAAAAAAAAAAAATCCTATTTCTTTAATGTAATCTACATCATTGAATGTAAATGAATATTTAAAAAATGAGGGGTGTCTCAGGGCTTTTGCACAGTACTGTATGTTTAATCACTAAATCAGGACCGTGCATGGACTGTAATAAGTACAATATGTTCATGCATATATCAGGCCAGAAGGTCTGGTGTGTTTCATGTTTGAGTATCTTGGTTGTCAATCAGGATATGTGTTTTGACATTTGGCTGACATCCATGATTGTTGGTTTGTTTGCTTGTTATTAATACTATGGTTACTGTTAGGGTTAGCTTTAGGTATTGGCATAGAATTAATAAGCTTTGTTATTAATTATGTTGGTATCAGTGGAAGGTTCCCACTGTGATGTGTATGTTATTGATATATTACTTATTCTGATTACATGGAAACACACACACACACACACACACACACACACACACATCACACAATACAACACAAAAAAACACAACGCAGACACTTATATCATGTGTCATCTTCTCACCTTTCCATCACGTCCATATCTAAACATTAGAATGCACACCCAGTATACAACGATAAATGCACACACAGACGATTGCTCTCTCTCTCTCTCTCTCTCTCTCTCTCTCTCTCTCTCTCTCACACACACTCACACACACACACACAAACAGACACACACACCACACACTCACACATGCACTCTCTCTCTCTCTCTCACTCACTCTCACACACACACACACACCACACACTCACACATGCACTCTCTCTCTCTCTCTCTCTTCTCAGTTATTCTCTCAGGATCAGTCCATACCTCTCCTGGTCTCACTCACAAGTGTGGGTGCGGGAATGAGTGCATGGGAAGTGTGCAGCTCTCCTCCTCCTCTTTCTCTCTCTCTCTCTCTCCACTTGTTTACCCCTTGTCCCACACACTCCTAACTGGTTTTTACTCCACAGCTGCTGCAGCAGTAGAATGTGTGTGTGTGTGTGTGTGTGTGCATGTGGAGCAGTGGACTGTCTCTACTCGGGCTGCGTGAAGAACACGTTCAATATGCTGCACGGGGCTGCTGACTGATTCTCCAAAGAAAGAAAAAAAGCGTGGAACACGGGCTCCAGCATTATTCAGTCATGGGTAAGAGCACGATCCCGCTTTGTATTAAAAACAGCTTAAAAAAAACTTTGCTTCACTTGATTTTGTGTGTGTGTGTGTGTGTGTGTGTGGTGAGAGTTATTATTATTTTTTCTTTCACCTTGCTCCAAAACCTTGCACATATACCAGATGTTTTTCTACTTATATTATAAATGTTGATACATTATTTGTATGCTTCTGGTCCAGAGGCTTTATTATAGAGCTTCATTGATGAGGCGTCATTCTCGAATGTTTAAATCTGCATTGTCGCTTCTAGGGTACACTAAGGATGTGTCTACTAATATGTGGATTTTGCATAAGTACTGTATATGGATGTGTGGATCTTTTTGATCATATTGCTGTCTGTGTGTTTGTGTGCATTTTCTTTTCTGGGCATGGATTGAGCCTGACAGTAGGAGTAGAGCGGTAACTTAATAGTAACAGGAGTATGGTAGAGACAAAGCCTTGGGTTTCCTTCCAGAAGGAGGGGAACTGTTCTACTTCATCCATGTGTGTCCACACAAGAGGAACTCACACACTCATACCAGAGATACCTGAGACACAGAAGACACACACAAATCCTTCTGCCTGTCTAAATCCCTGTAAATGACAAAATTATGAATCTGGTAAAATAAAAAACCTCAGAAGTACTCAAAGGAGAGAGAGAAAAAAAAAGAAAGTTGCCTTTGTTCTGGAGATCATGCTAAACATGGTCAGTAGAATTCTGCATTTGATCAGCACCTCAATGGCTTAAAACGAATTCGAGTGAATTTTCTTCATTTGATCCAGGTTTAATCACTGCCTCTAATGAATCTCGGTATTCAGGTAAGACTAAAGGTCTTTCCTGATGAAAGAGATATCCTGGGTAGTACGGCAGAGCCTGTTGTTTGTCAGCGTTTTAATGTGCAAATGAGAAGAGAAAACCCGTCTGAACTAACATCAGATGAGAGATGACTGTAGTCTCTACCTCGCATGTGATACCCACTAGAGCGCCTCAATAAGGGAATGCCTTTCAGGTTTAAAGGATACAGAAAACCTTTCATTGCTGATCTCTTCCTCTGATTTCTTTTTTTTTTCCGTGTCGTTCTTCCCCTGCAAGAGTGATTTTTGCGCACTGCTAGAGTAGCGCCTTGAAGACATCGAACCGGATTATATTTTTTCATGACTCTTTGATACTTTATCATACGTTCAAAGGCAGTTCTCATGATAAAAAGTGGACTTTTTTTTACAGTACTTATTACAGTAATTTGATCTATGGCACATTAGCAAATTTTCTATTGAATTTCTATTCAATTAAGCTAGTAAATCGGAACAGCATGGTCACATCACTCCACCTGTTACAGTAAATAGTGCCCTCCTGAATCTCATTCAGTTTTGATGAGCACCTCTAGTGCTTCTTTGTTTTGTCTGTTCGTTATGTCTTCTTTTACAACTGGCTGTTTAAAAGTTGTACTCTGGCATGTATATCTGAATTTCCAACAGACTTGAGATTTAGTGATGCGTAAAGCATAATTAACAAAAAAAAAAAATTGTAATATTAGCAGGGAGCATGAGTTTGCTGAAGAGTTCCTCCATTAAGCATTTCGAAAAAAAAACAAACTCCGGCATGATCCTGGGAGCGGTCAGGGTCATCACGCTGAAAGGAAGGCACTTTAAGATGGAGTGGAAGTGGAGTCTTCTCCCAGGGGCTCTTTCAGTCAGAGAGGGCTTAATGCACCAGCAGTTCTGCTACATACTTTAAGACGTTTGAAATTACTCCGAACTCCTTTTTTTTTTCTCCTCAAGACAGATTTTTTCAGGCTCAGACCATTGTGAAACATTATCCGGACAGAACGGGTGAAAAAAAGAATGTTGAAGAAATTTCCCAAATTTAGGCAAGTAGTTTTAGCCATGGGACGTCATTCTTTTTAGGTGAGAGAAAAAAAAGACATTTCAGGAAAGGAACACAAGAACAGGGGATTAATAGAAGTAATATTTCAGCCATCAAACCGTAACTCCAGCCATGACCTTCATTTCAAATCTTTTCAAACATCATTGGAAGGGCCGATCGTAAAAATGTCAGTTGTGAGAAAAGAATTTCCGGCGATCGACTATGCCATCATGGTAACGGATGAAATGAGGGGCGTTCGATTCAAACTGGGATGATTTTTTTTTGTGAATAAAGGCATAAACCCAATTAACATTTACAGAAGACTTCAAGCGATGAGACTCCAAGTCGCTGTAAAACATTTGGATGGTTTTAGAACATTTTAGCACTTTCCACGCCTGATCTTTGAAAATGAGATTTTTAAGGGAGTTCCTGGGAGGCCAGTGTTTCGGACGTGTGTTTCAGTGCTTTTTGATGAGTGCACTAGTGTAGCAGGAGATTATACAGGGAAATAAAGGGAGTGTTTACTCTCATAACTGTAATCTTTTATTCTGCACAATCCTTTATTCTCCAGTTTTTAACTTGAAAACTTTTCGTGTATTTCATGTTGTTTGGCAGCTCACCAAACAGCAGTCCACAAATGATGTACTGTGATTAGTGTAATAATTAAGCTGTAGAGAAAAGCTGTCGAATAGCAAGAACACTTTGTTAACTTGTGTTGCATTATGGTTAAGATGCGATCATTTTTCTTGCATTACTAAGAGGTGATAAGGTGAACAGTGGGTGAGAGTGAATAAACAAATCATCTCGAGTAGGCAATAAAAAGTTATTTAAAAAAAAACAGAGCGAGATTTAACTGTAATAAGAATTTTACAGAAAATAATGTCTTAGATTTGTATTTAGCCAACTAGTTTCTCTTTATTGGTCGCGTTACTTTCAGATCACGTATGCTTATCTTCTTCCAATCAAGATCAAACCACACACCAAATTCAAACCACGGAGATCTGAAGGTAACTGTGATTTGTTTTGCCTTCTGAATGAGAGTTCTTTGCCTCTTATATGGTTTTGGAAGAACCGTACAGGCGTAACAATAATATTTAAAGAAAGGACGTCACGACATAAAAGACGTGCTACATCAAATGGTTTTTACCAGTCCTGCCTGACACTTATCTCGAACAGATACACATCTGAGGGTATTCCCGGTGAAATCCCTCCTACCGAAGATGCACAGTTGATGAAAAGCAGAGCACCAATATTACTTGCACACTGCGCAGAGCATTTCATCAGTACACGTTGATCAGTGTTTCCCCTTTAAGTGTAATGGGCCAGAAGATGTCAAATATTTCCAGGAACTGCATTTGGTGCAAACAAATATAAGCATATGTGTCCAATTGTTTGTAAGGTCTATCTAATAGAAATACAGTCATACAGTACTTGAGCCATTCGTTTTGCATGAATTCTGATAAATGCATGCAAGACAGACTAGATACTGCTGTGTAGATCCATCCAAGCCCATTAGGGAGATATATCACCTGCTCTGGACCTTATCAGCGTTTGGCAGAATGACAGCTAGGATCCTTTTTAAGTTTTGTACTTGTATTGGAGAAATGCTCGGCTTCTTGAAAGCAGAGAGCATCCATTATTACTGTGTTCTCCCGGTTTGCTTGTGCATTGTTGCTTCAAGTTGAGGGGGTAAACAGCAACTTATTCAAATTCTGAAAGAGTCTGCGTGGAGCCCTGCGGATGTTTTGAATCTAGATGTGCTCTTTGTGCTGCGAGCATGTGGCACAACTGTGGAGGAGCTGTTTAATAGGAAGACACTGAAGGGGCGCACTGGCTATGTGTTTATGAACATAAGCGTGTGAACAGAGAGAGAGAGAGAGAGAGAGAGAGAGAGAGAGAGAGAGAGATGTTGTCTTGTCTTTGTCTTTTTATGCTAATAAAGAAGCCTCCTGTTCAAATGGTTGCGTTAAATGTTAATGAGATTATTAATTAATGCAACCTCTGTAACGCAAAAGCATTTCTGTAGGCATGACGGATACTGAGAAATCTCGTAATGAATTTAGAAGACATCCTTTATTATTATCTGTACCTTTTTTTTAAATTAGTCGTGATTTTCCCCATCACTTCCTCTCTCCTTCTCTGTCCATCTCTTACATTCTTACCCTTTACGCTGTCCTTATTTTCTCCATTCCTCAGCTCTCTTTTCTCTCTGTATGCATTTCATTCTCTGTCTGTTTCTTGTTCACTCGTGCACACATTTCCAGTGTGGCCTTGAGAAAAGGAGCAGGCAGGATTTTGTCCAGCATGTGCACAGCCCTTTGTGGAACTCTCTGCAAATGCCATTTTGCATCCAAGGACACGCTAATGCAAGAGCAGCGCGTTCATTTTTCATTAACGCTACGTAGCTTCCTGGATGTACTGTACATCTTATTGTGTACATGTTCTTATAACCTTCAACATGGCTTATGGTTTAGATCATTTGACTTGGTACTTCTTTAGAAAAGAAGTCCTTCTTCAAGGAAGAGCTAATCAGTCTTGGTGTCCAGTAAAAATGATACTTAAATCCTTTGGTTAAATAATGAAACCCACATGTAGGAAGTTTAGGGTTCCCTTAGACAGACAAACCAGATAACTTTTCCCCCTGATCTAACAGGACAAAAATTGTTCATGTCTTATTCAAAACACTATATGTTAAACATATGTGCATAGAAAAATCAAAAACAGAGTCTAATCTAACTTCTATCATATTACTACAATAAGCCCAATATACAGTAAAACTTAACATAAACCTAATAACAACAAACGTAATAACAACAACAACAATAATAATAATAATAATAATAATAATAATAATAATAATAATAATAATAATAATCTTATAAAGGTAAATATAACAATGTAATATACAATAAATATACGATGTTTTCACACATTTTCTTTTATTTCCAGTAAAAATCTTCATACATTTTCAGTACATTTTAAAGATATTAAAGATTTTCTCCAATTTTCTAAGTAAACAATACATAATCTTTACTGTGCTATGCTAAAATAACGAACACACTTTATAATTTTCATAGTCATTGTTGCAGGTTGATTAGAGAAGTGTATATGCTACACATGTTACATGTTATTATTAGTATACAAGTAAAAGTAGAAGTACTAAGTATGTGCTCTAAAATGTACTTTAAGTACATAAGTACGAGTACTCCTCAAAGACACTGATTTTTCTGACAAGTTACTGATATAGAGTATTTTAAAGTATTTTAAAAAATTAATTCTGTTAATAACATGAATGTGCAAGTACTGTATAATAGAGATTAATAGTAAGAAAATTGTACATAAATATAATAATAATATAATGAAAGGTGGGTAGCCTTGTAGTGCGTTTCATTACAGTACATCAGCAGCTTAGCTAGCTAGTTTGCTACACCTTAAAATGCAATTAGCCCATACATGAATTAAACATGGATACAGAATACAACAAGGTTAAAGGATGCAACAAAAATGTATACACTTGTTATAAAAAATGATTGTTATAAAAATTGTTATTGCTGTGAAACACAAACCAAATGCGTGAGAGTTCAAAACTTTTTTTGTTCAGTAAGTTAGCTATTTAGCTATTCACTTCAATATGTACCTTAACAAGTCCGAGATATTTGAGAAAAGAAAAAAAAAAGCCAGAAGAATCCACAGCTCACTGACCAAGAAGTGGGCGGGACCTATTGCTGAGGCATCAATCACTTTGGTGCATTAACCAATCTGCACTTATATAATGACTTGTAGGCAATTGTTTTGTTCCTGTCCTTCCCATGTGGGGTGTATCTCATTTCTGATAGGGTCTGAGTAACAGCATGAACACTTATGTTTAGGTTAGGATATTAATGCACTTTGTGTGTTTGCCAGCTGAAATGTAACAAGTTGCTAATTAAAATGTAGGAGTAAAAGTACGGGCTTTTCATCAAAGAATGTAATGAGTGGAAGTAAAAAGTCACATTCTGAAAAAAAAAATACAGATACATGAAGAAAAATTCTGTATATAAACTGTATTGTTGAGTAATGAAGTATACAGTACATATTACATTGATAACAGAATAATAAACAGCAAAATAGCGACCTTGAGAGGATGGGTTAAACATTTCTTAGCCTTTGACAGAGACATTTGTTTACAGGCTCTGGAATCGGTTCTGGATTTACATACTGATGATCATTATGATTACAGATATTTCCTACGCGTTCTATATCACTTTATACATGTAAATATCTTTTTTTTCTCATTTGACCTCTGTAAAAGACTGAATTACAGAAGAGAGTTTAGCCCTTGGAGTAACTTAAACGGGTCAGAACAGAAATGCCTTTATGGCACTTCATCTCCAGAGTTCAGGCTTGAGTGTCTCATGTCTTCATGAGCACAAAAGAGATCATAATCACCGTAGTTAAAAATATAATTCTTCGCTTTCTTTATCTCTCTGTGTGTTTCCAAGGTAACAGCGTGGTGCGGGCCTCTTGTGCGTGGGACTTTATTGTGTGCCATTTGTTTGTGTTTTCTCTTTTTAGCATATAAAAGCAGAGGGTTGGTTCGCATCCGAGACACACAGCAGATGTCCAAATTCACAGTGGACCATGAGGTACTAACAGGCCAAGAACGAGCACTGCAGAAATAAACACCAGCAGAACTCCTCTCGTGATATGATCACAATCCTTTACGCTGTTAACTGACTTTTGTTTTGTTTTTGTTTTTATTTTTTTTTTACAACATATAATTTGTCTAATTGATTTGCTATTAAGAACTAGATGCACTAGAGTCCTAATTCGTCATCCATCTCTGATCGTATTTTTCTTACCTTTTGCTCTTTGAGAGATACAAGATGGTACAGTTGATTGTTGTGTAGGTGTGAGTGTGAAATACGTTCACAAGCATGAGATTTTCTATGTAAAATAGATAGGTGTGGCTTTAAACAACATGCATCCATTACAGGTTAATGGGGTTAGTGAGGTTGAATGGGAAACATATATATGTGAGACGTTCAAATCAAACCGGGATATGTGATTAGCATGATTAGCATTTCCCAGAGACTCCAATCACAAAACGGTGATGGGATGCCTAGCTGCAGTAAAACACTTGAACAGTGCAAATATTTCAAAAGAAAGCCGTACGTCCATGAATGATGATCGTAGTCAAGGTGGCTCGGAGGCCACTGCAGTCATTCAAGAAAGCAGTAGAAGCAGGCAGTCTGATAATGAATTTAGTGTACTGAGATTTTTTTTTTTACCTTGGTGGCATCCAAGCACAATCGAAATCAGCACAATTCTGCACAATCAAGTTCAGGTTTAACTTGCATGGATATACAGTATATGTACAGTGAACTGAAACTCATATATTCTAGATTCATTACACATAAAGTGAATTTTTTTTAATTTTAATTAACGATTATGTCTTAGAGCTCATAAAAATAAAAAATCAAATATTAAAAAACAATTATATCCTTCATATCCTTCACTTCATAACAGAAGATCAATCAAAAAGATTAACATTACAGAACTTCTATGGCGTGGTGGCGGTCAGCTTGTGGTTCACCTGAGCCATTATTGAAGACCGTGTTGCTTTAACAGCAGTCTTCAGCTCATCTGTATTGTTGAGTCAGGTGTTTCACATTTTCCTCTTGACAATTCCACATATTGAAGAGTGGAAGATGGGGTTAAGGTCGGGAGAATTGACTGGCCAATCAAGCACAGTAATATCATGTTCAGCAAACCATTGGCATGTCCATAAAGCTTTTCAGCAGACAGAAGCATGAATTGTTCTAAAATCTCTTTGAACTTTGAGCTGGATAAAACACATTGAACCAGCACCAGCAGATGACATTACATCCAAAAATATCACCGACACTGGAAAGATCACAAGCAACTTGGATTCTGTGCCTCTTCAGTCTTCCTTCCAAATGAAATGCAGACTTTACTTTCATCTGAAAGGACGACTTTGGAACACTGAGTTCCACAGTCCTATTCTTTAACCTTTTAGCCCAGGTAAAACGCTACTGATGGTGTCTCTGGTTCTGGAGTGGCTTGATACTAGGTATGCAACAGACATAGTTATACTGTAGCTCATTTTCTGAAGACTTCGGTGCCTTTTCACTCTTGATGCACTGAACCCAATCTCACTCCACTCTTTGTGAACGTCTGATGAGTTCTTGAATCAGCTTTGCTTGACAATCTTCTGAAGGGTGCAGTTGCTTGTGCACGTCTTCCAACTGCACCGTTTCCCTTCTAGTCAACTTTTCATGAATACAGTATGTTTCAATAAATCACCTTCTGTGGCTTACTTAGCGGTCTTACCCATGCATGTACTGAACAATGGGATTTGTGATTTGATCATGATTTATGTATCAGTAGTAATTAATTCAAAATTAAATATTGTAATATTTTAAGATGTTTCTTTCATTTTACACTATTTAAATGAAACTATGAAGAGAGAGAGAGAGAGAGAGAGAGAGAGAGAGAGAGAGAGAGAGAGAGAGAGAATGGACAATGAGATAGAAGGATCCTCTCAGCTGCAGTGAGAATACTGTACGACTCATTAAAAGTATTGCATCATACCACTCCCTTT
>QMIH01000551.1:19489-32481 GCA_003987875.1 Clarias batrachus
GAGGTTCCACTGTATTGGTATCTGGTGAACTGCATTGTCTATTTTTTTGTACAACATACGTGAGCTTCTTCAACGATTGAACCATAAGTAGAACCTTCTAGACGTTCCTGCTTTAATAAAACATGAATGATAAACATTGTGTATCATACAGTAGAAATGTCGACAATGTGTAAWGATAAAATGCCATTTTTATATCACCTGCTCTGATTTCAAGTATGATACAGATATGGAAATATGCAGTTCTCTGTCAAAAACCATTTCTGAGTCGCTACACAAGTCTTCACCGCTGCCTTCTGATTAATACACCGCTCATGTCATTAATTGGATGACAGAGTTATGAGTGATGTGCTCTATATCCATCCTGATTTTCTCATTTTGCTCGTGATCAATGACCAGTTCTGGCTCCTGGATAAAAGATTCTGAAAAGCAGATATGCCTTTATGAGCATGGTGTTATGAAATGCGCAGAAAAAAAAAAAACAGCCAGACTGATAAACCTGTGTGTTAAATCTTTAAACGTTCATTAAATACAAGTTAGTTGTCAGTCTAGTTTAATTAAAGTTTTTCTGAACAGGTGACGGGATGCAGGTGGTAAACAGTGCGAGATGGACGACAAATGAAAGTTTTGCAAGTTCTGTCCATTTTCTTTGGTGACTATTTTACAAGCAATAATCTTAACAGAAAAGCTAATATGTAAGGAATAAAACAWTCCATGTCATGCTGTTAGAGGAAAACAATCAGTGATCCTGCAGATGAATATTTTTCTCTAACAGCATGCTATATTCCCTTCACACCACAAACTATAGCATTGCTTTTACATCACAAAATAAAACACTGCTTTTGTGTCGCCGTTCATCTTCAAAYTCTATCAAGCACATCCATGTTGTGCTCTTTCTAACCCCCACATCCAACTGCTCCGCCTCTTATTTCCCAGCATGCCCCAGGCACCCTGATGAGTATCAGACATCTTCTAGGTTGTACGGTTAACATCATCAACACGATATCCACTAACCAAATGGGCCATGTGGTGCTCTCTGTGCTCCCGCTACCCCGTGCCGCTAACCACTCTGCCTCTTATTTCCCAGCATGCATCTGGCACCCGTCACATGCCATCTTGGAGAGGAGGAGGCTCTGAAACGGCACCACTGGGAACGTAGCCAAAGAGCTCGCCAGCGTGGTACTGTCCCCAAAATAAATACGAGGATCTTTGATAGAGGAAAACGCATTTACCGTTCGCTTCCAACGAGACGTGAACRTAGAAGCAAGCGATACGAGATAAAGAGTCACTGAATGATGAGCAGCACTCCACTGAGCTTCTGCGTTTAAAAAACACAAGTCTGGAGACTATCTTTCAGGCACCTCGAATGAAGAAAAACTCCACAATTAATGTGCTTTTAGTGACATATTTGTGATGTGTTTAGCGATTATCTTGCTAATTTGTTGGTAGATGAGGTACATTAATTATACTGTCACAGTGTACAGTTTTATTACTAGCACAGTTACTGTAGAATTTAATAGGAGAATAAAATATAAAGTCATAACTGATAATGACAAGGTTCCCTTGAGAACGTTAATCCTAGTGTAAAAGGAGTAAATACTGTATAAGAGTTGGATTCGGAGAGTGCGATACAGCTAGAAGATGACGTGCTTAGTTGGAGGGTATGGCCGGCACCGAGTCGTCTCCTTACCGATTTATATGACGATTACTAATAATTAATAGGAGGAGTCTCAAGTCGTAGTGTGTAGGGGAAAAGCTCACTGACTCTCTATACCGCTTATCCTGTACAGGACTGCAGGAGGCCTGAAGGCTATCCCAGAGGACTTGGGGCACTATGCGTGGTAACACCCTGGAAYGGGTGGCATTTCATCGGAGGGCAAAAGCACACACATTTGCAAACTACAGGCAATTTGGAAATGCCAGTTAGGTCAATCTGCAGGGCTTTGGATTAACCTGGAGAACCTGGGGGAAACCCACCAACCACAGGGAGAACATGCAAACTCTATACAAAGACAAACCTGACGGTGGGAGGCCACAGTGCTAACCACTACACCACCATGTCTTTATAAGAATGCATGTTAAAATTTTCATCAGTACTTATCCAAGGTGACTCACATTATTTCTTCTTTGAACATATGAACAGTTGAGGGTTAAGGGTCTTGCTCAAGGGCCCAACAGTGGCAACTTCGAGGTACTGGGGTATGAACCAACAACAAGCACAGAGCTACAGTATAGTACAGTATATACAGTAGCATGCACATGACACTGCTACATCACTGAAACGTACTGCATTAAACAGCATTCCTCCACAGTCTTTTATTACCAAATTATGAAATCTCAGAATGACTATACGTACTACTCATTTTACACTCAATTCGTTCTTTTTTTCCATCTTCGAAGTGGGTTAAAGAATTCAGAAAACCACTCAGACTGACAGACTGTACATGGTACTTAAATAGTAAGAATGGTTTGTTATTCAATTTGAAGTTGATTGTCCTCCCTACTGAGACACCATAAATACGGGTACTATTAGAATCATTTTAAACAAATAATCAGCTTGGTTTTCCTACAAGCAAACTCTTGCAAGAACAGACACTCTGGCTCAAGCTCAAGGATTCATAAAATGAACCAGCAGATTCATACTGACGACGAGGGCAAAAATACTTTGCCGTTACTTATAAATGCGGATTCATCTTTTTATTTAGCATTTCTCTGACATGTGGCCCTCGTGCACTTTTCTTTCACTTGCATTTCCCTCCTGATTCATCACCTGATCASCTGAAAGCTCCTCAGTAAAGAAACCCAGCATGTGTAAAGTACAGTGTTCTTACCGGGAATGGTTTCATTTATAGACGTGTTTAGACACAAATTATGCACAGACACATTAAACTCATCAGGCTACATGGATTAAAATGGATTCCTTGTGTTCCTTTGTTGATTTCAGGTTCACTTCTTATCAGAAGCTTCGCATTTATACATACAGAAATATGATATAATCTGGTCTGTTGTGTGGAAACAGTAAGTTTTAATATTCACGTAGAATTAAATAATTTATGGCGGGTTCGAAAATAATGAAAGAAAATGTTTGCTATTTTCATATAATTCCATATTAGATTGTAAATTCAGGCACACTAGATTGAATATAATTTTCATAACATTTTATAGGAAATAATAGAAGGCCTAAAATGAACTGCATTATTTCTGAATTATTATGCAATGGGTGTATCATATTTTGGAGTGTCAAACCAAAACAAATAGTTTTCATTTTTAGGAGCAAGTACTTATTCATAAAGTTTATGAAAAAACCTCCAAGACAGGAAGCTGGTTGAGAAGAACATCGACAAGGACACTGGCAAGTGTTTAATGCTTTTGTCGGTCACTGCACAATCCCGTATCTCTTTTCATTATTATAACAAAGCAGTATAAAACAGCTGGGTGGACAAACTATTAAACAGCACTATTAGTCAATAGGTAATATCTATGTTTTAATGTTTGTTTCGTATTCACTTCATCTAATCAACTTGCTTATTAGAATGGTAATAATCTCCCAGGTATTTACTTATAGATACTGAAATAGAGCTCCAAGATCGGCTAAAGTGGCGAATTCTCTGCCTCTCTGGTGATCTTAGGGGCCCTGGGTTTGGGTTTAAGAGCTACTATGGACTTTTATGTAACTGGTTGTGTAAGCATATGACCTATAATGTGTGTCCATGTGATCTGGACCATATTTGAATATTTTATAGTATAATTAGTAAATTATAAATAGTATAATTACATTAGATTCAGTTAATAGAACCCTGCTTTCCAGGATGATGTCCATAAAATGTACCTTGATGTTTACCAGAGATTAGAAAGAAATATATGCATAATGCAACAACATTCAAGATTTTATCTTATATATTTATTAAACTATATTAAAATAATCAAAGTTTTTGTATCATTGTTTCCGCAATTTTTTTTTATGAATGAGGAACTTTCTCAAGAAGCTTTTGGGGTGTTTTCACCACTGTAAGCAACAGCATTATTTTAACAACTTTTTTTTTTTTTTTACACATTGCTGATTAGGCAAAAATCAATACATAAATAAATAAATACTGAGATTGATCACTGGGAGTGTGAGCGTGTTTTTCTATTTCATTTTGGCTACAAGATACAATTCTTTCAAAAAAGCAACTGGAGAGCAATGCTGCTAAAGGAAACGTTCAAAATCGATAAAAGCGACGACTAACAAAGAACTTGAGGTGTGGGCGGAGTTTTGCCTGTTCTCTCAGGTTCTCCGGTTTCCTCCCACGTGTCTTGAAATGAAACGGTGTCTCGTCTAGAGTGTGTACAGTATATCCTTGCCTTGTGTTCTATATTCCCAGGATAATCTCCAGGTCCACCTCAATCCTGACCCTCTGATCTCCTCTGTGTTCGAGGATCACAGGTCCTTGTTTATGAACTGTTTAAGTCTCGTTCAAAATCGTTTAGCTCCTGAACAAGTTTTAGATCTGATCTCAGGTGGGAGGGAAGAAGGATAAGGAAGGTGCAGTGCTGGTCAGATTCTGATCCCACTGTGACCCTTGCTATTCCTCTGAGCGCCTGAGCAAGAACACAGAGGAGGTCAGGGCCATCTGTCACACAGTTTCTCTCTCTCTCTCTTGCTCTCTCCCTTTTTTTTCTCTGTAGCTTTCCTCCCACTCTTAGCTTTTTTTCCCTATCAATCCTAGTTTCTTAGCTTTCTTTGCTCTCTCTCCCTCCCTTAGGCAGCATYTCTCTTCAGCAAGCCAACATCCTGGGATCTGGTGTAGGAGAGCGAGCGAGTGAGCGCACAGAAAAAGAGTGATGGAATAGAGATGATTAGTGTGGATGAGGATGAGTGTGTGAGTGTGAGGTCRTCCACTGTGAATCTGTCAGACCCGTGCATTCAGGTTTCCCACTTTTGAGGCTGCACATTTTGTTTTTCCCCCCAATTATTCTTGTACTACAGCAATTACAAACCAAATTGCATCCCTGCAGCCATGCGTGTTACATAATATACGCTTAACATCGTATTTATTTCTCGTTTAATTCCCTGCAGTGACGAAAGACGGTAATTGCGTGATATTGCAGAGATTTCTTGGCTTCATTAGGATGAAGATCGTGCTGTGAAAATGGCGAAAAAAAAAACATGCTCAAAGCTTTGCGTTCTGTTTCTACATCTACACCCACACACGCATCTCTCTCTCCCTCTCTCTCTCTGCGAAGGGAAGTGTGATTTGAACTGTTCTCCCATCCACACCTTCTTCCTCTGTCTCTTTCTCTCTCTGCCTCTCACCATCTTTTTTTTGCAGCGTGTGAAAGGAAGTGACTCCAGMTCTTCCACCCACACCTTCTCCCTCACCTGCATCTACATCTCTTTCTCGTCCTGGGTAAGACATGCGCCGCATGCTGACAAACACACTCACGCAGTCCTTCGACCATCCACCCACACACGCACACGCACACACACATACACACACTACTAAGATGCTCCTTCGTTGCTTGGCACGTATGCAGAGGGATGCAAGAATCGCAGACTCCGCTGCCTAGATACGTCTCCATAGCAACAAGAACAGCGCAACCCAGTGCAGTACAGTCGGAGTGAGGAGGAATTTAAACAGCAACAAGAGATTTTTTTTGTATATATATTACTATATATATATATATATATCTCCAAAGAGACTGAACGATGTCAAGAGAAAAGCAGATCCTTGATGGTTAACCAAGACCTTGTCTCTTTCAATTTTTTTGTGTGCACTAGCTTTTTTTTTTCTTTTCTCATGAACTCAAGAACTGCTCGTTCTCTCAATCGGGAACACATGCTCACGCCTAACACACACCTTGCTCTCCGTTCAGGAAGCAGCTGCCTGATGGCCTGCAATTTGGGCTGCTAATTACACTCCTCGGTTAAAAGCCCACGTGTGTTGCCTTTCTTAGGCAGCATGAGGACAGATCACTTGTGAAGCCATTATCCATATTAATAAATTATTAAATAAATCAATTTATTGATTACCGATTTCAAATCGCCATTTTGTAACAAAAGGTCCTGCCTTTWTGAAATATTTAAAGGCTACATTTGAATCCCCCCCCCCCATCCCAACAAAATAAATAAGTTGTTTTTTTGACAAACAGGATTTGCATGTCATGTCAGTTCACATTCATAATTACTGTACAAGTGACTTTTATCTGACTCTAATGTGAATGTGTCTGTCCGGCACACATGGGCTCATCGATACATCTTTGCTCACACCATCTGGGTTAAAACACGTCACRTTTGCGTGATTCATTTCAAGCAATTAATTAAATTTTTGGAAAAATCTGCTCTGGGGCTTTGCTCTAGAGGACAGAGCAAACAGTTAGCTGGGTGTAATGGTTAAGGTCCTGAAGAAGGAAGGAACMCAGACGCTTCGGTTTGCCTGTTTTATCAGCTAGTGCTAGCTCTGCTATGAAATCCCTGCGCTGCCGRTGCTGAATGATGTCATCAGGTATGACGTTCCCATTCAAGTCCAATGTCCATGTATTGGCTATATATCCGAGCTAGGATGTGAGTCACTTTAGAGTGGTGATACGAACATAGCCCTAGTGAGATGCTAACCTGAGCCACAGGACACAAACCGAACCAAAAATGTTCAGGACAATGAACAAAACAAAACAAAACACAAGTATAGTATCACAAGTAAAGTATCACAAGTACAAACAAAAGTATGAATTATTTAAACAAGTTATTTATGTATTTAGAGTTTTGTGATTTCTCAGCAAACCTCCCAAAGGTGCACCTTATGTAAATTTGGAGTTTTAGTTGCACAGTTTTTTCCTCATATCAAGTTTTGCTCCAAAAGCCTTAAAGATTAACTCACGAAGTGAACACAGTTTCATCCCAGTTGATGGAGAAAAGTTTGTTCATGTTTAAACTGTTCAGGCAGACAGGCAACAGACAGCACTACAAACTGCATCTTTTAGGTTTCTTATTTTTATTTGTAGAGTCTGGATGCAGCTGAAGTAAGGGACGGCATTTATTTCCGCGCATACGCACGCTGGCCAGAACGCTGCCTACCTACGCAGCTCATATTTCATTCAGAAGCATTACTCATTGTKTCCTAATGACAGACAAGTTCACAAGGACATTCCAGCATCTGTCTGAAAACACACTGATATACACGCGTCGTAAGCTGTTTCTAAGTTAAGCATGGTAATCCTCCCACCCCTTTTCTCCCACAGAACTCATTAAATCATTGAAAACTCATTAAAGCGTTGAAGCTCCTCCTCCAGCCTGTATAAAACTCATTAAATAATTGAAGCTCCTCCCCCAGCCTGTATGTCTTATTAAAAGTTGAGCTGTAGCGAACTTTTTAAAGAGATGATGGAGTGCAATATTCATGCCTGTTGGCTATAAAGGTGGTGTTCTCAGCAAAATTAATCACCCGGTTTATATAAATGTATCGATTTCCCCAGCAAGAGCCCACTGAGACGGAATAGCCTTTAGAAGACATGACTGAGGTACAGCTTARGTGGGATTTCTGACCAGATTTAAGTTGTTATGGCCTTTCATGGCCATTATTAAAGCAAATGTTGCTTGTAGGAAGAGTCTAGAATCACAATACCATAGCCTCTCTCTCTCTCTCTCTCTCTCTCTCTCTACCCTGTCAATAACAGCGACGCTAGCCCGTAAGAGAGCACAGTTGCAACTAGAGATTCTGGCCTCCTTGAAACCAAATAGGCAGGCTCCCGAATGAAATGATAGCACCTAGAGACTGCCAGTTCGATCCCCAGATGATTCTATAGCCATGAGCCTAACCAGCAGATTGGCTACAGACTCACATCAATCATAGCAACACTAGCCAATCATGGGCATCTGTGAGTTGACGCAAGTGGGACGAATAGCGTTTTCCTGCGAGCGATGGCAGAACTACACAAACCTAATGACTAAATAAAAGTATAAGTACTTTAAAAGCTACTCCACTACAAGTAGACGAACCACACAAATTTGTTACTCAAGTAGAAGTACTACTTTAAATACAAAAATAGAAGTACTCCACAAAGAAACCCAATTTTTCCTTCTGAATATCTATCCTCTTGAGTTACTGATAAATGGTACCTTAATGGATTTTAAACAGAATTGAAGTTAAATCTGTTGACCTGGTTGTGCAAGTCTGCTAGAAGTAGGTAGCGACAAGATTTTACATAAATGAAAACCATGGCAGGTAGCACTGTTACTGTAGCTTCTGCAAGTAATGCGAGTCTACACAGTTAAGACTAGCATACAACTATTGCAAGCATACAGGACACGATAAGGTGAAAGGATATGCCAAAACATTATAATTACACTCGTGACTGAAGCTGCCAACTTTTTGCTCAGTACGTTAGCTAGTTAGCTAGATCCATTCAAATCTTACCATAACAAGTGCACCCAAATAGGCGGAACCAAGGAGGCAGGAGCCATAGGCCGGGTAACCATCAATCACAGTGGTGCGCTAACCAATCTGAGCTTTCATAATCATCTGCACTCTAGGATTAGAAGAGTTTTTTGTTCCTGTCCTTCCCACATGCGGTGGAGCTCAGTTGTGACATGAAATGAAATGTGACCGTGTAAATACTGATGCTTAGACTAGAAAATCAATGCACTTTTATGTGACCGTCATCTGAAAAATAAAGAGTCTCTGTTTTAAATGCAGGGAATAAAAGTACAGGTTTTTCATCAAATAATGTAGCGAGTAGAAGTAAAAGTATCACATACAGAAAATACTTAGGTACGTATTTTCATGTATTTTAGCAAAGATACATGAAAAAAATACTTAAGTACCCTGACAAAGTTTTCGTACTTCGTTACTTGCCACCTCTGATCAAGTGCAGTTTGACATTTAAGCATTTGGCAGATGCCCTGCCCTTAGCTCGTTTTTTTCGAAGCAACTGAGGGCTGCAACACTGGCAACTTGGTGGTGCTGGGATTTGAACTCGGSACCTTGGGCATTAGACAACTGATCGAAAGATCCTTGGTGGTGCTGGGGTTTGAACCTGGGACCTTACGACCAATAGTCTAATATCTAAGGTCGGGGAAGCTCAGTGGTCAAGACATTAGGCTACTGATTGGAAGGTCTGGTGTTGGGGTTTGAACCTGGGACCTTCCGATCAGTAGTCTAATGCCTTAACCCCTGATCCAACAGTTTGAAATTATGTAGCTGGCTGGTGCCATGTGTCATGAAGCATGTGACAGCCTTCGCCCCCTCCGGTTGTTACTTGTCAACTTGATAGGAGAGTGCCCCAATGAAGAGATGGGTGGTAGAATTGGCAATGGTGAAATTAGGAAGACAAATCTGTGGCAGGAAAAAACACTACAGTATATATTAGGTTTTCATTCTTAATGAAGTCAACCCTTTTCAATTGCCACAGAATTGGAATCATCCTTACTTTCCACTGTCTAGGAGCTCATGTATCCATTAGAGGCCATTCCTTGGAAAGTTGCATGAGCAGCTGTTTGAAAACATGGAGCTAGGTGGTTAATGGCAAGGAATTGGGAAAAAAAACATTTTCCCACCATTGAAATCTGACTATTAGCTACTTAACAAGGTGAGAATTTAAATATTTAACCTGACTTAACCTTAATGACAAGTTGACACCATTCTAATTGTATTATATTGATTTCAATGCTAAAAATTATGACAAATACAAATCTAATATATCTGAAAAAAGACCAGGAATCTTGTCTTTCTAGCAGACAAAGTAGTGTTATGTTAATGTTATAAGGTGTTTGGTAGCCATCGTTTGGTTTCCCAATATATATCATTTTTTATAGTTTTAATGAACTCTTCTTAGAATGCCGTTCTGTTGTCTACATCATTGATTCTGTCAGAGATACTTATCAGCCAAGAAAATATCATAAGTCAAAACTCTGGAAATTCAACATGTCTTACACAGAAATCAGTTTTCAATATATACAAAAAGAAAATCAACATACAGGTTCAAGCTATACCAAAACACTCAGGAATCAGGACTTCAAAAGCAGAGTTAAGCTTCCATGCCACGTTTAACTCAAGTGCTGACTCCAAACTTCAATCCAATCCCATTCATTTCCAATACATCAACATATTTTACTGGATGACTCGGTCAAACTCAGACACTTCCTGGAACTTGACAGCTAAAGTGAGCGCTAATCAAAACACTTGACCCGTGACGGCGATGACAAACAGATACATTTAATCAGTCTTATGAGATCGTGACCTGGGAGGATTCAATCATCTTAACATGGCTACAGGAAAGAGGAGAATCTAGCCGGACAAGGCAATGCTAACTCATCAGCGCTGGGTCAACACACGGCCGTGATTACACGCTGCTGAGACCAGCAACCGCGGACGTCAGCCTTTCACACTGGACATGACATGTTTGATGTGTGCACAAGTTTTCATGTCTGGCAGTGACACACACACACACACACACACACTTGTTTCACCTCCTGAGATGTAATCGATCTAAGCCAATAACTGTTATGCTAAGTCAAAAGAGTCTGAGTGCATACATGGCTCTAAATGAGAAAACATATATCGATATCTGGTTCAGGTTTTGGGTCAGGACCAATGTTATGAATGAGAACCGAACTAACGCATAGAGCTAACACATGCACAGGCTAATCTACTCTATGCATAACGATGAAGTAAATGTTTTTAATCATGACAAAGTAGTGAGCACCTTGTAGCCAAGCTGCATCAGTTGTTGTGTGCATTTGATTATTTTATGGTTTCTTTTGATTAGGATTTTCATTATATTTTTAGGAAAAGCATAGACCCTCTCCAGCATTCCAGGCTAATCATAAGCAGGTTAACATGCAGATTTAGGGTACACACTTATAATTTTTTTTTTTCACTTCATAACCACGTTACTGCTCTCATATAATACCTACAACATACACAAACACCCGAACTGAGCCTGAGAACAAACTACAGTACTTATTCCTAGAAACACTACACCACTTCACGACAGAAGTGACTCCATTTTCATTACTAGTTATTAGAAGGAAATTCCGAGACTGGTTTGGACTTCCATAGTTACAGTATATCAATCACTTTGTTATAAAACTGATGTGAACCCATCATTATAATTAAACACAATGCGACATGACATTAAGCTGCAAGCATTCCTAAAATCCTTCTCCAGATCTCGTTCCATCCAGTAGACCCCACGCAGCCCTTTGCGAACACATCCGATCCGAAACAACTGTCTAATTAACAGCTCTTAGACCAGCTCAGGCCTCCACTGAGAGGGTTTTCACATTGATGTCACACCCAGCAATGAGTCTGTGCTCAATTAAGGGACGGAGCTTATTTTCACAGGTTTGCTTTCACAATTCCTCCTGTGCAATTCCATATCGCTTTTGCAGAATGGCAGGCTCTATTTTTGTCAAGCAGAATGCATGGCGTGTCACTGTGCAGAAATACTCTTTTAAGACGATTTTTAACTGTACAAGGCAAGGCAACATGCACACTCTCTGTGATGTTCTCAGTACCAGTACTTCCACCAGATGTGATAATCACACTGCTCCAGTAGCTATGAGAAGGAATTCCTTCTTGTCCTCTGAATGATAACAAACCTTTCAACTTTATCATGAAACTTGAACCAGGAAGTTCCCTGACCAATCAGGCTACCTGCCTGAGAGTGCTTAGTGTCCACCCGATGTGGCCCGAAGCATTTTCCATAAGTCTTTGGACCCCTCCCGGGCTTGAACAAAGTTTTTGCACTTCGGTAAACAAATTAAAATCTAAGTAAAAATATGGGTATTTCTTAAGTCAGCTCCTGGTGACTTCCTGAGCTGCACAGTTGGAGGGTTTGTTGGATTACACACTACTCTAACTCATACACAGCCACGATATTTATCTGACACTACGTTTAAAGTTTATCAAAAGCATAAGAAAAACATCAAACAGTGCTGCGAGGATCCCGAACCTTAATTTCCTTGGTTTACATTTAAACATATCCGTTTGGTGGAGTCTTTTATCCAATCAAATAAGGTTTGAATTTGTTGCCACCACTAGCACACTGGTTTAAATCTCTGAATCTCTGAAATGTAAGTCATGTGCACTCTAATGGAGCTGAAAAAGAAAACTGAATGGCAGCTTTATGACTGGTGCTATTCTGACAAGGACAGTCCTTATCCATCCTCATGAAGAAAGGACAAGGAGAAGGACAAGGACCAGGTTTTCATTCTAATGACGCTATTTTTCAAGAGACATTCTTAGGGGTCAGATGTGTCAGGCCGTCTCACTCGGATGCATTTGAGTAAAAGTTGTAAAATTCCTAAGCTGCAAGTTTAATCGCTAGTGATGAGTTTACGGTGGTAAACTGGACAGTGGAAGTATGGAAGTATGGCTTCCCTGAGGGGAAACCCCAGCCACAAGTGCCGGTCTCAAGCCTGGATAAAATAGGAAAGAGCTGCTTCCATCCGGTGGAAAAACCTGTGCCGAATTAAATATTTGTATCAAGTAATTAAGTGTGGCGTGCCCTAATATTAGCAGCTGAAAGAAAAAGAAGAACAACAATTTTTTTTCCTGAGGATGGTGATGTAACATTTCTAAAACATTCAACCTGGGTAAATTTCATAATAAGATTTTTAGTAGATATAACTTCTCACTAACTTAAAGCTGCCATTATAGATATTAACCAAAAAGGTTTTAAAAAACGCATACTTATGAATCTGACAGGGTTTATTTAAAAAGTCACTAAAAGTCTTTCTTGATGAACTGTCTTAAGTGAAATAAGCCATTTAAAAAACTCCATTTGTTCAATTTTGGTTTTCTGGTTTAAAAATTCTGTCAGTGACAACTCTCAAATTCAAATTTCAAACTCAAATTTTATTTGTCACATACACATTCATACACAGTATGATATGCAGTGAAATGCTTCAACAAGAAATAAATTATTTAATAAAATCAGAATAAGTATAGAAAAACTTTAGCTATAGAAAACAGCTATACAAAATAGAACAATATATATATATATGTGTGTATATA
>QMIH01000551.1:32506-62506 GCA_003987875.1 Clarias batrachus
ATATATAAATAAAGAAAAAATATATAGAGAGAATATAGAAATATAGCAAATATAAAAACGTATCTATACAAATACAGAAAATATTTAGACCTACAGTATAATCGACTAGATTGTAAACTTATTTTATAGAACAGGATGAAATAGAGTTTAAGTGGAAATGTCCTGGGAGTGTGCAAATGTGCATCAGATTCTCTGGTCCGAAGCATTGCCTTACATGTATTTTACGTATTTCATGTGGTTTTTATCCAAGGAAACGTACACGAGAGGCAAGGAAAAAGCTATTCATCCAAGGAAAAAGCTATTCTATCTGGATTTGAACTGGTAACCTTCTGGATGCTAGGAGAGAACCTGTAATTGCTGAGTTTAACCTAAAACTCACAGGGGTATAACGGAAGTCAGACTGCAAGGACCGTAAATAGACTCCTGAGGATGGAAATGTTGCTGATGTACAAAGCTGCAATGGTGTAAATCCTTAAAAAGACGAATGTAAAGCGTTTGAGGCAAAGCGCTTTACTGTATAGACAAGGGAGGAAGCTTTCCTTGCCAACTTTCTTATAAATCAGTCAATACGTGAATGGACYCGGGTCGGTTTAGAAGAAAGCGGTGCTGCAGGTGACAGACGGGGCACGTATATGCACGAATCGGGATTCTCCCAGAAAGCACTGTCGTCATGCCTTGACTGATCACGCTCTCTAACAGGGGCAGTTTAATACCCTGTGTGTGAGGGAGAGAGAAAGAGAGCGAGAGACACCAAGAGAGGAGAGGGGAGGATGCACTGCAGAGAGAGCAACAGAGAGAGCGAGAGAGAGAGATAGAGAGAGCAAGTGTTTAGACCTGCAGTGCTCCTTCTCATAATCATACTGTAACATAAAGCACAGACCATTTCAGCACACACACTTACACACACCCACACACAAGGCAGAGCGCCAGGATGTACTGTAAGCACTGGTGAGATAAGTAGAGTATAAATCAGAGCAATCGTACACGATGACTGAATCGATTTGGCCACACACTCATGCCGAAATCCCTGCATCGGGAAGCAGAGGCACTTTTTGTCATGTCTTTTTTTTTTCGCTGCCAAGTTCACACATTGTTCTCAGGAAATCACTTCCTACCAAAAGCATGATTTACAGACTAATGAAGACCAAGTTCTTCACGTCTCTGCAGTTCCACTCAAGCTGCATCTTAAAAAATGTAAAAATATATCAACTGAACAAGTCGTGTACCTGTTTGACAGGAGTGCAAGGGAAGTACAAGAGAGCGAGATACACAGAGAGAGAGAGAGCACGAGAGAGAGATGTTGAAGATGTGAAGAAAACAGACCCTCCAGCATTGACTCACCTGTCAGCGGAGTTCAGCAGGGGTAACATGTGGGTCCGTTCGTGTTCCTCCGTTTTGATGATAGGCATGGGTGTGGATGGATTCTCTCTCTTCCTCTCTCCCTATTTTGATTTAAAGCTCCTTTTCTCTTTATTTAATCATCCAGGACCTCCCCCTTTTATTATTTTTTTTGTCCCGAGAGAAAGCGAGTTAGAAACGGAAAGCAAAAAAAAAAAAAAAAGGAAAAACGCGGGAGGATGCAGCTCCCTCCGTGGAGGAGTAGCTATCGGCTCGGTGTCTAAGGCTCCACTGCAGCAGAGCAGAGCGGAGCGTGTACATACACACACACACACACACACACGCACGCACGCTTCGACTGATCTACGGATGAACAGGCAGGCTGAAAACCTGGAGCTGGAATAGCATACTGCAAACAAGAGACACAGTCTTTCACTCTGTCTCTCATATTCCTTTCTAATTGGTAGAATTACTGAAAAACTGAAAAAACAATGTTAAATAATGTGTGCTGAAAGAGCTAGTGAGGACAACACATGACCGATCTGATGTTAGTCAGTACCAGGTAGCGACACGGTACGACAACATACCGAATTKAAAGTTTTCATTAAAAATGTCAATTTAGAAAAAAAAAAAAAAACAATAAGCTTTTTCTTCTGAACGCAAATGAAACACAAACTAAAATTGCTTTACTGTTGGTTCTGTTTAGAATTTAAACATGCGTGTGAAATTACACAGTCTGAGCTTTCAATTTGAAGAAATTACAGGCGCAAAAAGGAAAATTGTTATTTTTCCTCTCTGAAATAGCTTTCTAACTTTTAATTGGATTGATTGGATTGATGGCTGTCAATAGGTCAAATTATTAGGCTGCATCAGGCAAAGAAAACAACTAAGGACATTTGAAATGACTGGAACTGGGTTAATAATATTTCAACACATTATCAAAACCTGGAAAGATTGTGCTTAACCATGAAGACATATGGTTGAAAAAAATAATCATGAAYGGAGATCACTTAAACACTTGGTGAAAACATCAACAGTAAAAACCAGAGCTATGTTTAATAGTGAAAGTAAGAGCATTTCCATACACACAATGTAATGAGAGCTCACAGGATTGGGTAAATACTGTAGCTAAACAGCTGCTTCAGTTTGCAGAAAGATTAAAGCATAAAGATTMGACTTTTGGAACGATGTAAAAAGGTCATATGGTCCAATGAATCCAGACTGACCCTATTCCATAGAAAAGACAAGAAAAGGGAGTGCATGAAGCGATGCAACCCTCATGCATAGTGTCCACTGTACAATCCTCTACAGCCGCAGTGTTATGATCTGGAGTTGCTTCAGTTGCACAGGCATTAAAATAAAGTCAGCTGACGACCTGAATGTACTGAATGACCAGGTTATCACATCGAAGGAGTTTGTCCTTCCTRATGGCACGGCCATATTCCAGGACTCAGGGTGTGAAAGAAGCATGAGGAATCCCACATGAACTAGACACCATAGTGTGTGCAGTAATCAAAGCTAAATGAAATATTTGTGTGTGTGACAGGCGGTGTACCTTCCGTGTTATCTGTGTATGTACTGTATGGCATAAATAAATCTGACGGTTGCACATTTAAATTGCTTGAGCTGTTAGTTCCCACACAAATGAACAAAAACCTTTGCAACAAATGACTAAATTAATATACAAGGTTCTGGAAAAAAGACATAAACTAAGTATACTAAATAGTTATTCTGTATTTTTTCTTTACTTATTTACACATATTTTGACAGGTTGTTTTCCACACAGGTGAAAAATGGCTTTAAGATTGGATGAAACAGAAGACGATGCGCTTCGCTGTACTTTTCTGACAGCCAGAGTGTTCACTGACCTGCATTTGCATACTACAGCATGAATGGCTCTTRTGTTTTATGACACAACGGCACTCACACATCATCCAAATCCTTCATGAACTGCTAAGACCATGCCGCAGTACACCTGCTATAAATCTCAGACTGAGGAAGATTCCATTTCAATTCAATGCAATTTTATTTGTATAGCGTTTTTACCAACTGACATTGTCGCAAAGCAGCTTTACACAATCAGAAGAATTATTTAAGCTTGTATGAACTGCAAATGTGTATGAATCAAAAAAGATACATTTGTCCCTGATGACTACAGCGACAGTGGCAAGGAAAAAMCCCCTGAGATGACGGTAGGAAGAAACCTTGAGAGGAACCCGACTCAACAGGAAACCCATCCTCATTTGGGAGATAACGGATAGCAGGGATTGATCTGCAATCAGACTGTGTACCCCCCATAGCCCCAGGAGGAAGATGGCAGACCCACATCACCAAGTGCAGCATCTCACCAGGTTTGACATATTTGAGGTTGTTTGCCTGTTAATCTCCAACGCACTTGCTCGAGTAAGAATAAACTGTGTGAGTGGAGGACAACCCTGAGAAATGTACCATATTTACTTAATATTTCCACTTATATAAGCTTTGTTAACTTCTGATTTGAATCCCAAATAGCATTAAATGGAAAGCTAGTGCGCTATGTGGGGTGTAGAATACCTTGTTCAACACACAAATTAGTGCCCTTGAGTTAGAGAGGGATTTGGGATTTAGCCTTGTGTTAGAAGCTAGTTAGCTTTCTAGCTTGTGTCAGCTGTGAACAAAACACCACAGACGGTTCAGAGGCAGTTCAGAAAAACATAGCAGCAATTACTAAGAAGTCAAGGTGTTGTTTAAGATGACATAACATTATCAGATATGTTTCTCGCTAAAAGTGCTTACAGTGACTTGTTTCGAATGTGGGTTTCGGCAGGCAGCTGCTCTCCTCTATGTCCAGTGTAAACTCAGTGTAATTAACAATGAAACCCCTTTGACATGGAGTGATGCATACTGTATGGTTAAAAGTCACAGTGCTGTTATGCTCTATATCACCACTTGTACAATATGGTGAAATGTAATTTTGTGTCACCTACATATAAACACTTGTTCCATCACCAGTCTCTCTTTTCTTCTTCCTTTTCATGTTCACAACAAAAATATACAGCTTGTCATGTCAGAGATGTCGGATTACCTGTCATAAAAACCTCTGACACTGTAAAAAGCTCTGATGCTGAAGACTACAGTACTTCTTTGCACACTGATAGGCTGCTATGCTCATGACTGGATATTCCACCTTAATTACATCTCAATTCTATTTTTTATTACTTGTACATAATGTAAATTTTACACCCCACAGTTTTTAAAAATATTTTCTATACTGTATTTTTTTCATTGTTATATTCTGATTTCATATTTGATATCCCTTATTTAAATATATTGTCATACTTTATTTTTCTTTTTAAGAATTATTACATTCTTAATTCATATTCTTTTTTTTTTAATACTCAATTTATCTTAAAATTTTTCGGTCAAGGGCGGTAGTTAAAACATTTCACTGCATATCATACTGTGTATGGCAATATATATATATTTTTTTTTTCCGGTCAGAATAAGGTGTTACTTATAGAAACAATAACGTATTATGATTAAAGAATGAGCGTAGTAATATACTAAAGCTTTSTATTTGTAGCTGCACTACTGTTAGAGCTGCTGTTCTAAGAAACTAATCACTAATATCTTCCGACCAATCCGAGTCCAGGATTCTTAAGTGCTGTGGTTTAGGCGATGACAAGCGATGAGATCGGATTAAAGACATCACAGTGGTGTCTGGAAATCTTATCCAACCTAGTCATACGCTATTTAATAAATGAATGGCTTGTACAGTATATTACAGAGGAACGTGCCAGGCTTTATTTATAGACCAGCACCAGAGTATCACAGCTGCAGCTGTTGTAAGACTAAAGGGTTTAGCTTTAAAGCGTTTGGCAACTCTCGGCCAAAAGGAATTAGCGCAGGACCTGTCCTGCAGCCAAAATCAAACAAATAAATAAATAAAAAGTACTGTAAAAAATTTCTATCCATCTTTCTTCCTTTCTCCATTTTTGGTTTCAGACTCTGCCTCTCCTCCTCCAACAGAAATACACTCCTACTCACTGCATCTCTCTGTTCACCTCATGCAGTCTCCATCGAATCCTAACGCCAACTCAGGCAGGAAGTGACATCATGCTTGTGTTAGGGCCCAAACATGGCCAACTTCCTTGGCACTCGCTTTTTGTTGTCATGGACTAGTAACTAGGGAAAACACATGGGAAAGGAACACACGTAAACGAAAGCTTGTTACACTAACACATACACATATACACACACACACACACACACACACACACACACTTAACAAATTAGCAAACAGACTTTGGAATTGACACACATTTAGGCATCCATCTGCTCTGGCTAATCACTCCCACGTCCTGTGTGTGTATGTGTGTGTGTGTGTGCATGTGTTTGTATGTGTGCTATGTGTGTGTATCAGAGCGACTATACTTGCAGGTTTTTTGCCACGCTGCATAATTCATGGGTGACAGGTGAGCTTAATATCGTGGCACGGTAATGACTTTTACTCAAAAATGTCCCAACCGATAACTCCAAGGTCAGCGTGCATACGCACATACACACGCAAAGAGTTTTTTTTTTTTTTATGAACACACGGACTAAGCGAGCTTCTTCGTGATTAACACTGACAGTCAGGATGGATAAGCTGCCAATCCAAACATCCGGCCCGGCCAAGACTGGCCGAGCGGCGTGCCGTTAGCATGCTAATGCGCCGGTGTGTTGCGGACGGATTTATATGTCTCGCAGGGGAGTGCGTTTAGCACACTGATGTGTGTACAAATTAGTCAGGAGAAAGATGAAAGGGAAAATATGACAGTGTGGTGATGGAAATATCGATACACAAGTGTGGGATGTGCAGGTTAGCAGATACAGCTGGTACTGTATACGGGAAAGTGTGTTATTCCTCTTAGACCACAGAGATTTGACAACAACTACTGTGGTTTATTTAAGAAAAAGCACACTAATTGTATTTATCAGGGTAGCAGATGATAAGTACATTAATTGTTATACAAACCCTAATAAAAAAACATCAGATTTTCTTTCTTACATTATAGCAGCTACAGTATAAACCTTATAAACAAGTTGTAAGCAATAGATGAAAAAAGTAAGTTGCAAAAACATCTAAGTTTCATGGGCATGTTTATATTTTACTAGTTTTTCTGAAGACTTTTTAAAATAAGAATTTTATACTTTTTTCAGCAAATCCCAGCAGCCCTCATTATATCTATTTCCCTGTATCCATGTCTACTGTATATATCTGTCTCCGTCTCTGTCTCTTGCTAGTACTGGGTTGAACCTTTTTCCCCTTTAGAACTGTCATAATTCTTTGCGGCATAGAGTCAACAATCTGCTAGAAACATTCCTCATAGATGTTGGTTCGTATTGACACGATCGCATCACGCAGTTGCTGCAGAGTTGTCGGCTGCACATCCATGACGCAAATCTCCTTTTCTAATAGAAGGTGCCCTACTGGATTGAGATCTGGTGACTCTGGAGACTCTCACTGTCATGTTCAGGAAACCAGTTTGAGATGATTTAGCTTTGTAATATGGAGCGTTATTCTGTGGACATAATGGTATGGACATGGCCAGCAACAATGCTCAGGTACAGTAGGCAGTGGCCTTTAAACAATGCTCAATTGGTACTAAGAGGCCCAAAGTGTGCCAAGAAAATATTCCTCACACCATTACACCACCAGCAGCTTGAACCGTTATTACATGGCGGGACCGATCCATGCTTTCATATTGTTTAAGGCAAATTCTGACATGCATCTGAATGTCGCAATCGAGACTCATCATACAGTACCAGGTAACGTTTTCCTAATCTTCTACTGGAATTCTATTGAATTTTTTCAATTATCATAGAACAGCTGTATGAAAACTTGTACAGTATTGCCTGCAGAAAACCATACTAACTTTTTAAAACTTATAATTTAAAAAAAAACAGCTAATTGAATAGCAATTTATCATGTTGTTTGGCAAAGTTGCTGAAAAAAAACAAACAAGCAAACAAAAAATTCCTACATGAAAGATGTAAAATATATATATATATATATACCTACAGTACACGAAAGTACCTGAGTGTTCCATACAAGCAACGTTGAATTTTCTCACATTCTCAGCCATGCGACTGCTAAACAAACGTCAGCCGAGGGCCCTCCAGCCCACTAGTGATTCTTATTGGTGTGCAGATGTGTCTGTCAGAACGTGTGCAAGCTCTCCTTGCAAATTTGCTTCATCAAACATTTAACAAAATATGTTTAGCCTCACAATATACAATCTCCCAGGAGACATTTTAATCATGATCCCAAGCGCTTGCAAATAGAAAAGTGTACACCACCAGTCAAACATTTGAACAGTTTCTAATTTCATGTTTTTTCTTAATATTTATTCCTTTATACAGTGTAAAACAATTCTAAAGGCGTCCAAAACATTCAATAATYTCCTTTGAACAGTTGATATTGATATGTGTCTGCTACTTAGGCTCTGTAAAGAACTTAGAGCAAATCTCAGGTGCTGGTTGTTAATTGGTGATTTCTAAGGCTGGTAACTCTAAATGAACTTCTCCTCTGCAGCAGAGCTACGTTTTGGTCTTGCTTTCCAAGGAAGGTCTTCATGAGAACCAGTTTCATCACGGTGCTTGATGGGTTTTTCAAATGCACTTGACAATACTGTTCTTTCAAGAACTGTTTCAGAACAGCTGACCTCCAAGTCTTAAAATAACAACTGATTCAATGATGGGTTATGCACATCACTATCTCTGTATCTGGTGGGCGGAGCAACTCAGGCTGAGACTAATCATAAGGAAGATGAGCGGAACACATAACTCTGTCCTAGAAGAACAATGAGTTGAAAACATCTCTATTTCTAAATCTTAGATTTTAGATATCAGGCCATGTATAGGGTTAAAGCTTCATAGTCCCACTACGAGAACAAGGGAACGAGGTTAAATATTCAGCAGGGAAGACCAGAGCTCAGACTTGGAGGAGGGAGAGGGGAAAGGAAAAAAAATCGTCTCAGCTAGTGCACATACATCACATCTCCCAATAATACTCATTTCACGGGTCACACACCCACAGCAGACAATCTCCGCTCCGCCGGCAGCAGCCGAGTAACGCCTGATCCCTTCTTATTCCAACATCAAACACACACACACACACACACACACACACACACACACACTATATGAATATTTATGAAATATTATTCTAATCAGGTTTTACCACTGAACTGTGCATCACTATAAATAAACATCACCATGACTACACATGAGCATGCTGGAAACCGGTGTGTGTTATTATAATGCATCTGGCATTCCTTTAGACACAGCACACCCGCTTCTGATTGGTCAGAAAATCTTGGTTCACCCCAGGAGTGAGGTGAAGTGACAGGAGTTCACCCTGTATAAAAAACAGATTGTTATTTTAATCAATGTGACAAACGTGGAATTGTTCATCTGGTGATGCAAGGAAGGAGTCTCCAGCGTCAGTACTTTGCAACAGTCACTGCTACAGGACAGAGCAGTGTCGAGAAAGTATACATGTTTAAAAAAAAATAGCACTGATATAATATAAGAGAAATAAAACACTTCAGGACATGCTGATTTAGTAAAATAATCATCTTTCTAGCGGTCACAGTGACTCTGCTCAGTCACAATACCATGCTGATGATTGTTTGTCTCTAACAGCATGACATGGTGTGTTTTCTTCAATGAGTCATGTTCATATGCTAGGCTTAAACACAATGATGGAAGAGAGAGAGAGAGAAAGAGAGTAAAGACATGGCATCACTCACAGACGTTCTGACAGACTGTGATGGATTTTTCTTCCATTTTAGCCAACCACGCTGCATAATTAACTATTTATCATTCATTCCTTTGATTTAATTATTACTCATAAGTTATTTAAAAAATTCTCTATGCTGGTATCGACATATTTAAAAGAAACATTTTACAGAATGTCTGAAAGCCGTCTAGCTTCTTGCGTGATCTCAGGGATTTTTAAGGTACATGTAACAGCCTGGGAAATTCCTGGACATTTCACGGATAATTATAAACAATTATGTGCGGTTTTATAAGATGAAAAGGATTTGCGAGGTTGTCTGGGTTTAGGGTCGATTTGCTTCCCATAGTAAAGAATCGAATCCGACGTTGTCGTTGCTGCAGATCTATTTGACTTTCATGTGAAGAGTTTCCTTGTGAAGAGTTTAAATGCATATTTTAGTTTTTACTTTAATGCCTTTCAACCTTTGTGAATGAATATTTACTCACATTTACATTTTTTTGTTACTGCAATTATTATGTATTAAATTTTACACATACAGTGTACACTACTTCTACTAAACAAATGCTAATGTAATTGAACCTGATCCTATTAAAGATAAATAAAGGACAGGAGATGATCGGATTGAATTTCAGTAGGTTGTGAGTATAAATCCCTGCAGCACCGAACTATGAGACCATACACTTTTTTGGAGGAAAGCATCAACCAACTAATGAATAACTTGAAAAATGTAAAATATTACATAATAATATATACAAGGGGTGTTGAACTCAAAGCGGTACTCTTGATTGTGCAGAATAAAAAACACAGTTATGAAAGTAAAGACTTTCACCCTTTATTTCTCTATATAATCCCCTGCTACACTAATGCACGTATCCCAGTGTTTCACTAGTGCTTGGACACCATCAAGGTAGAAAGTTTTCTCAGGATGCCGGAGTCAAGCCTGCTTCATTCATGTCTGAAACTCTGGCCTCCCAGGAACTCCTTTAAAGGCCCAAACATGTTGAAAAGGCTTGGAACAACGTTAGAACTGTATGAAGGAATGTGGTAATAACGTCCAGGCGAGATCCCGTAGTGGTGGTGAATGATTGTGGTTACAGTTATCACAGACGTACGTCTTCTCCCTCAGTTGCCGACAAGTTATCCATCGAGTTTTAAGGATCAGGTGTTTAAGATTCACACGAACGACTGCAGTGGGCTCCGAGCCACCTCGGCCGTGATCGTCATTCACAGACGTATGGCCTTCGTTAAAACCATTCAAATATTGTAACGATGGTGAGCCTCATCACCGTACTGTGCTTGATGTCTTCTGTAAATAACAATCGCTTTTTTAGAAAGTTAATCACAGCACACTATTCCATGCATGCAGTAACATGGTTGCACATCATTTTGCTTAACACTTGTATCATGTGGCCTGACACGTTAGCGCCACCATGCAGTAATAGGAGATGCCTGACAAGATGCACTCGGATCTCTTCTTCTGATCATGTTCTGCTCTTATCTTAAGTACTGATTAAACCCCGACCTTTTTTTTTTTTTACACATGCAGCACTAATCAGAAAAACATCAAAAATTATCAAATGATCTGATTCTACAGCTACACTACAAAAATATCACCTTAGCAAGTGAAATATTTTTTAATTCTTTAATTGGCAGATCATTTAGCTTCATTCAAGAAATACTTTTTTTTTAAACCTAGCAAATTCCTCTGCTAATGGAACGAATAGAAAAGATAGAAAATACTTTTTTTAGTAGCATTTGACTAGGAAAAAAAAAAGTAATTATTGACAGTTGCTAAGATGCTAACAATTTTCTGCATTGTATTATTTGGAGCTGCTGTTTCTGACGGATCTGTTCAGAGAGGCCTAGTTCTAGACCTGCTTTGTTAAAATTATTGTTATTATTGATGCTACTATACTGATGATTTACTGTAAATGTATTAGGATTTGTATTGAGCCATGAGTGAGATACAGGTCTCTCAGACAGTAGACACAAGAGTTTTAAGAGCAGAGCTATAAGTTACATACTAAAAATTTCACATTGTGCTTTTGGGTATCAGAATCATAAATGTGGTCAGAAACAAATTTGTTTTTACTCCATACTGAAACTCCTAACTACAACCAGGAAATGGGCTAATGGATAACTTTGGCTTGTCTTGTCAGACACTATTTCATCTCAGGTAAACAGCTAAAAAATACACTCACCTAAAGGATTATTAGGAAAACCATACTAATACTGTGTTTGACCGCCTTCAGAACTGCCTTAATTCTACGTGGCATTGATTCAACAAGGTGCTGAAAGCATTCTTTAGAAACGTTGGCCCATATTGATAGGATAACATCTTGCAGTTGATGGAGATTTGTAGGACGCACGTCCAGGGCACGAAGCTCCCGTTCCACCACATCGCAAAGATGCTCTATTGAGTTGAGATCTGATGACTGTGGGGGACATTTTAGTACAGTGAACTCATTGTCATGTTCAAGAAACCAATTTGAAATGATTCGAGCTTTGTGACGTGGTGCATTATCCTGCTGGAAGTAGCCATCAGAGGATGAGTACATGGTGGTCATAAAGGGATGGACATGGTCAGAAACAATGCTTGGGTAGGCCGTGGCATTTAAACGATGTCCGATTGGCACTAAGGGGCTAAAGTGGGCCAAGAAAAGATCCCACACACCATTACACCACCACCAGCAGCCTGCACAGTGGTAACAAGGCATGATGGATCCATGTTCTCATTCTGTTTACGCCAAATTCTGACTCTACCATTTGAATGTCTCAACAGAAATCGAGACTCATCAGACCAGGCAACATTTTTCCAGTCTTCAACTGTCCAATTTTGGTGAGCTTGTGCAAATTGTAGCCTCTTTTTCCTATTTGTAGTGGAGATGAGTGGTACCCGGTGGGGTCTTCTGCTGTTGTAGCCCATCCGCCTCAAGGTTGTGCGTGTTGTGGCTTCACAAATGCTTTGCTGCAGACCTCGGTTGTGACGAGTGGTTATTTCAGTCAAAGTTGCTCTTCTATCAGCTTGAATCAGTCGGCCCATTCTCCTCTGACCTCTAGCATCAACAAGGCATTTTCGCTCACAGGACTGCCGCATACTGGATGTTTTTCCCTTTTCACACCATTCTTTGTAAACGGGTAGTGAGTGAAAATCCCAGTAACGGATCAGATTGTGAAATACTCAGTCCAACAAAGTCTGGCACCAACAAAAGTGCCACGCTCAAAATTTCTTAAATCAACTTTCGTTCCCATTCTGACATTCAGTTTGGAGTTCAGGAGATTGTCTTGACCAGGACCACACCCCTAAATGCATTGAAGCAACTGCCATGTGATTGGTTGATTAGATAATTGCATTAATGAGAAATTGAACAGGTGTTCCTAATAATCCTTTAGGTGAGTGTATATCAATGAACTAACAGGCTTAGCTTGCTAATTAGCTAACATACTGTACCAACTGTAATTTATACATGACAAAAATGTAGCAAATCTTAACAAGTGAAAATATCTTAAAGCTAGCCACGTTTTTCTACAATTTGTTCATCGAACACCAAATTTATGAAACTTTTTTTCTAAAAATATTTTACTATGTTGTAAATTGTACTGGCAGATAATTTTGCTAAAATTAAGCAGTTTCTTACTAGAAAGAAAAAGAAATATCTGCACATATCTTGAAAAGTGATATCGTAGCAAGTAAAAACATCTTCAGTCTAGTCAAGTTTATTTACAACTTGAATTAAATTTCAATTTAAGTACAAATACAGTGGAACCTCGGTTCACGAACATAAATCGTTCCTACTGTATGTTCTGTCCACAAAATGATTTGGTCGTAGACTGATTCAGTTTATTTTTTTCCATAGGTATACATGTAAATTAATTTAATCTGTTTCCAGTTACTATGAATTATAACTTTTAATTGATTTTGTTTACATCATGAAATATAAAACACAGTATAAAAAAGCCTTAATTATGTAAAAATAATAAAGTCCTAAAAGTTAAAAACTGTACAAAATGGAGTAAGCACTTCATTTTTACATGTACTTTCATAGGGAGACTTGTAGACTTGTAGGAATGGAGGAGAGGAAGATGGGTGAGGTGGGGGTTTGTGTTTGGAAGGTGAGTCCTCATCCATACAGTAATAACACTGGGTAATTCTCTCTTTTTAGTTTCTTGGCCTCTGGTTTGTATGTGGCAGCTGTTTTCACTAAAAATCTAGTCAGAGAGATTTGGGTTTTTTTCTGCACTGAACAATTTTCCTAAAGTAAAACACCACGTTATCGTTCATAAAGTGTAGCACTCTGTTCGCCACAGTTTTGTTGGATGATGCTTCTCGACAAAAGCTTGGAACTTCGTAYTTTGGCAAAACTAATGCTGGGTGATGCACTTATGTCTTTGTTCAGCTGATAGCGGCCGCTTGGTATGGCGGTTTCTGGGTCATGTTCCAAGCAAGACTTTTGCAAATTTTTTGGTTGTGAATTTTTTAGTTTGTGCTGTGGGGCGTTTGTGAACCAAAGTTCCACTGTATATGGATATTAAACCTACCCCTCAACATATTTTTGAAATTTTTAAGTGTTATCCCTGTTCATACTGTACCTCATGTTCTATTGTCAGATAACTTTGCTAGTTTTAAACTTTTATCTTGTGAAAGAAGCTAAATTATCTCTCAGCACTTGTGACCAGGGAAAAATTAGGACAAAAGCAGACACTGGCATATATGTTCGAGTCTGTATTTTGATGCAGCGAGGGTTTGATCTGAAACGTGAGGCTGAAATTGTTATCCTCGGATGAGGCATGGTTCATAAACTTGGGTTAAATCTAAGAGAGTAGGTCCAAGCACATACGACAGAAATCAAAGTCCTTTGTACAGACAGCATGAGCCAGACGAGGAGTCAAGTGCACAAGCAAACATATCGCAACAGACGCAAGAGGCAAGAGGCAAAAGCCAAAGATGAAGCAAGAGGTCAAGGTCCAATTTGTTACCGTTTCTTTTTCTTTGAGGGGCCACAATCCAAGACAGAAATCAGGATTCTTCAGAAACAAAAGCCGAGTGGAAACTGACGCTCCAAGAATGAGGAACATAAGCACACTGCAAAAAAGCATCTAGCCAAACCTGTCTATTATTTTTAACATAGTTTTACAACAAACAAAATATAAGATCACAAAACAAATTTTTAGTCTGAACTGCAAAAGTGCCAGCAAAAATGTCTTGTTCTGTCGGCAGATAATTTTGCTCTCTCGTGTCAATGGCCACTCGTGTCAATGCCAAACGTCAGTTTCAATGGTGCCAGCAGCGAAAATCTTAGGCTGTGGACAATGTGAAACATGTATTGTTCTCTGATGAGTCCACCTTCACTGTCTTTCCCACATCCGGGAGAGTTATGTTGTGGAGAAGCAAGGACTACTGAACCATTCTGGAGGGCCATGTGCACCCAATGGTTCAAACATTGTGTCCTGAAGGCGGTGCCGTGTATCAGGATGATAATGCACCAATACACACAGCAAGACTGGTGACAGAGTGGTTTTATGAACAGGAAAGTGAAATTGAACATCTCCCATGGCCTGCACAATTCACCAGATCTAAATGTTATTGAGCCACGTTGGAGGAGCGATCCATCCTTGGATCACAAGTAGGAATAACCACAAAAGCAATAAAAATCCTGCTTCCATTTCCAACAAGCTATCTTTGAGAAGGGGTTGTCTGCAGTGACGGCAACGAAAATGAAATTGCGGAGCAGACTGGACATGTGGAACACTCTTCAGTTGTCTCTGTACCCCATCACTTCTAGAGGGGAACGTCTTATCACAGGGAAACAAGCTCAGAGCTTTCAAGGATTCTGTGTTATGGTCTGTTGAATATTCTGTATTATGCACTTTATTATGCGTTGTTACGAGAGTGTGATGGGTGGTCCATGGGTTACTGTCTTGCATAAAACTCTGTGGTGCAAAAAAGGTTAGAGACGACTGTTATAGAGTGCTTTTAAATACAAGATTATAGAGTGCTTTCAAATACAAGATCTTTACTGTTTGGCACCTGTCAGTGGCTAAATGCTTATGCTATAGAGCTATAGTAACTTGCAATGACCTGACACATATTGACAACTTTATTCATACTTTTATTTGTGGGCACTTTCAAGATATGAATCAGTTGTCAGTTTATAATTATCTTATTACAGTTGCATGCACATGTCTAAGACTTATAGCGCCCCTATGTACTGTATAATGTATTTGAAATTCTAGACATTAGAAATGTGTTTCAAAAAATGCTAAAAAAAAAAAAAAGCAAAAAGCTGTACGTCAGACCGGATGTCTGTACGTATTAACATTCCTTATACATCGTGTTCTGGCCTTAGTGTGCTTGTCAGATGGCAGAGGACCAGAAGATTCAGCATTTCATTGGTGATTAAAGCAGCTCATTTAGCAAAGCAAGGTGAAAGAAGGAGACAAGGACATTTGATAGATCCATACATCCGATCGAACATCAGACAACAGAGCATAGAGTTTACAGTGTTTAAAGATGATCGCGATTCTCAAAGGGATCTTCTGCACTTGAAAAAAAAAAAACAAGCATCTGTTGCATAGCTAAAATTAAGTGAGAAATGCATTGGGCTTAGGGCATAATGACCGCGACATGATATAACTCTCTGAGGGATTTTAAGTAACAAAGACAAACATTAGGTTGTTGTGTCTAGTCATCACAATCTAGTATATTTAAGAAAACTGCATATCTTTCACTGGCTATAAGTAYACGATTAAAAAAGCAGTTTGTAGTCACCCAAGATTTATCTATTCCTGTCAAGACCAAGGGCCAGCATTTTTGGTCTAATCCCTAGAAAAGCCTTTGTAGCACAAATTGCTAAAAAAAAAAAGCATCATACCACTCAGGACACCACAGCCGGACACGTACAGTATGGGGYCCAGCAGGAGTTTAGAGGTTGATGAGCTGATCTCCAAATTCCCCAGATGACAATCTGATCAAGCAATCATGGAATGTCCTGGAGTCTCATCCGTGAACGCCCAACCCCACAACCCACRCCACCCAAAGGATCTGCTGTGCCTGCGTGGAGTCATGCTCAGAGGTGCCAGGAGTTGTACCGATGGTACAAGCAGAACAAAACCTAGGTGATAATGTTTTTAATGTCATGGATGATGAGTGTATTGTATACATACAGTATWTATAAACACATTAGGAAAGATCTCTGGAAGATATTCAGGAAGATGAACAATATAATCTGAACTCAGCACAACAGACAAATAAAGATTAAACTGTATTAAAAACATTAGTGCCCAGATGTCCTGAAGCAGAAGCTGACAACTCATAAATTTATCCTCTAGCCCACCAGGCAAGTCGAAGCTCCAGTCCGCTGCCCAACCTCATGTTTTGTCTGTTCAGCAATCTAAACGCCCAGACAAAAACACAGTACCTAATAATGTTATAGCATAGAGTTAGTTATTTAGTTAGTTAGTTAGTGAAGTGCACTAAGGTTATGATSGTGTGCTTACAACATAAAAAACCACACCATCATTGAGTCATGTCATCATTGTCTACACACTATCATGTACTTTTCTCACTGTCAAGGGAATTTGCTCCCTCAGTTAAAAAATGCATCTTTGCAACGCTTCCTAAGATGACTTCTGTCTTAGTTTCTCAACATGATAAGAAATGCTTATTATGAACAGTTGTTTAGGTTTTTAACTTGAGTACATATTCACGGTGGGATATTTGTTCTCTATAAAACTTGAACTTGCTCTGAACTATGAAGAACAATTAGCTGGCTCACGAAGCCGTCTTATTATTTAAGGTACTTACAGTCCACTCAGCGGGAGGAATGGTGGCATCTCGTCATCCTTGAAGTTGACTCACTTTCATAGCGCACTGTAACAAACCTAAATGARCCTGATATGAGACACTATTACTCCAGTGTCATTGAGTTTACATCTCTATTGTCCTGAAAATCCCTAGACATTATGAGCTCTACAAAAGTACTCAGGCTCAGTACTCAGTCTTAAAGTTGGCGGAGCAAGGAAGCCAGGTAATAAATCCAGCCTTGACTTTGCATTTTTGATGTTGAAGAAAATGGGCTGGATTTATTTCCTTCAATGAATTAGGAAGATGAGTTCATTGTTACGGCTCCAACTCTAACTAAAAGTATGTGAACACCAAACCATCACACGTATACTGTATGTCCAGTGTATCCAATTCCAGATTTGGTCTCAGTTGTAATAATAYGCTCCACTCTTTTTAAATAGATTTCCACTAGACGTTGGAGTGTCGCTATGTTCATTTACACATTCTACAGGAGCGTTAGCTGACGTTCRGATATTGAGAAGGCTCCAGTTCCAGTTCGTCCCAAAGGTGTTCGGTGGTGCTGAAGAAGTCAGGGCTCTGAGGTTCTTCCACTGCAACCGTAACCTTAACACACAGTATCTTTGTGGAGCTCACATTGTGTAGAGGATCACTGTCATGCTGGAACAGTGGCAACATTCATGCRAAGAACCTGATATGGATGTGACAACCACATCTATATCATGTACTTTTCTCAATGTAATTTCTTCCTTTGTCATCTTGTATTTTGCTATTTATCTTTACCCAACTGAAGCCCAATTTACCCCATTCAAAATTTCTACCTGACAGTTAGATTTCCACTACTATTACACAGGTAAGAATCTGGGAGGTCGAAAAGCCAAGAGCGCTGTCTCGGAAACCAGCTGGCACATCTTTTTTTCCCCAAACAAGCGCTCTTGGAAAAGTGCAGCGACTGCCTTTATGTGCATGCTCGAGCTAACAGACGGCTGCAATTGCCTAGAATCAGTGTGACTGACAAGGGATAGAGGAAGACCATCTTTGCACATAATGAGCAGGGGAAATTATGCATTTCTGGACTCTCAGGCCCAGATGGTTAAAGACCACTCAATACCTTTAACAATGGCAACACTCTGCTTCTTAACAGAATAAAATATATTCCACTAGAGATAATCATAACAGTGGATTCCTTCATACTCGTAGGAAGGAAATTATAAAATCACTCCAACCTGCACTTCTGTATAATTCACAAATTGGTTTATAGAAACGGTTGCTTTTCTTATTTAATCTACTTCCAGCCCATATAATCCACGTCAAACGTTTTTTTTTTTTTTTTGACATTGTACTGTACTTACATATACTGTATATTCAGTGTTCACTATAATGCATCCGTGTTTGTAAAGATGCATTCATAAGCATGAACAAATTGTAAAACAAATAAATTGTTATGGGAAAATTATTCAGACAMCACAAATCACCAAAATGACTACATTTTCCTGTCATCTTCAAGAGATCTACTCTAAACAAGTAAGTAATTATTGTTTGCAGGATTGTGCATCATTTTTCTTGGCAAATCATCCTTCCCTAAGGTTACAAGATTTCCTTTGGCAGACTAGCAATTTCAAAATCCTCCCTATAAATGAATAAATATCCAATGAGAGACGAGTCAAGCCCTGTACGACCTTCTTCAATTCTTTTGGCATAATATTTAAGGGTAATGTTTGCCAAAATGTCCATCTTCTCTTAAGAGGACATGAGTTTCTAAGAGTTGAAATTCTCCACTAATATGTCCCTGTGGCTTATTCCATGTATTGCTCCTTAGATGCTCTCACCATCATGCTTTACACTGTAGGTGTGGTGTTGTTGAGATCATGRTTCAATAGTTCTTTCTCCAAAAATAAGACAAAATCTGTTGTCCTGCTGCTTTCAGTTCATCCTGCAACTCTTTCCATTGACTGCTGGTTTTTCTTTTACCTTCTTTTTCATCAATCTAGGAGTTTGTTGGGTTTTTCTGTCTTAAGATGATTCATTGTGGGGCCATAAACTTTCCACCAACATATTGTATTAATATGTATTAGTATTATTAATAGTAGCATTAACAATATTATGTAATCAAACATACTGACAGGAAAGTTTAGGGTCTTTCCCTAGGCATTACCATTTAAGTGATGTTTATTAATATGTTAGTACCTGAGTACCAAGTACCTGTCGCTAAAATTCACTTATACGACTTTAGCTCTGTTATTTCAGTGGGGAAAATATTAACTAATTCCAGTAAAAAGATTCAGTTTAGACGTTCTAATCAATGTCTGTTTCAACTGGTCTGTTTACATTGAGCAAGTAGTTTATTAGTAGCTTCATTTAAAGTTCTTTAAAGATTATTAAATCCGGCACATAACTGTCCATAACATTGCTTTTACTTAACATTTTGATTTCACTTATAATACAGGTTAAACTTGAGGCAGATATCCAAATACTGCAAAAGTCTCATTAAATTCTGTCCAGCAGACAGACATATAGACAGAAAGTTTTCTGAGACTGATTTCTGGTCCTCCAATGCATGAAACGTCAAAATATCGTTGAAAGAGTGAGTTCTGACCAATGTACAGACAAAATCTTTCTTTTATATAAATAAATAGATTTTTAATGTATTCTTCACATATCTTAGCTTTAAAGTTAAAAGAGAGTATGTGTGTAAATTTGAAGGACAAACACTATACAGTGTAGAGAGGAATTGTCTACAACCTGTAAATGATTTAGTTCACTAAAACAGCAAGCAAACTTTGAGATCGAGTCTTTTTCCCTTTGAATGTAATATCTATAAATACAGTGAGGAAATAAGTTTGTTTGCCTTCTTCCACTTATTCATCCACAGGTTTTCGCCAATTCCATCACTCTACAAATCCCAGACCCTSTCCCAAACCTTGGCTGTCCTTGGAAAGTCATGTCCATAAATGACCCAGAAATCATAATAATGATCTTTTACTGTAAATTGGCATGGTTTAGAGTGTTGGCATTCATTCACACCTAAGTGGCATCCAAGTGGCATGAAGTCAAAAAGAAGTGCCAATAACTGACTGAAAAAACAAGAGTGGCTTTTTCAAAGCAATAAGAGAGTGACTAAAGACCTCAAATCTGGCCAATTGTACAGCTGTAACTATAACTATACCACATTTAGCAACCTCTAATTCAAGAAGAACATCCTCTTTTAGCAGAATGAACATTTTTGGGTTTAGATTGGACACCATATTTAACACACTTGCATCTTGTCCAGAGCAACTTAGAGAAAGTGCTTTGTAGTTTCCATCATTGGATAGATCCTTACACTGGGTTACTAGGTTACTAACTAAGTACTACTGTATTAGTCAAGCACTGTTTGTTTGATGCGAGCAAAAATGGACAACCCTCTTGTGGTTTGCACAAAAGAAGAAAAGCATGGAATGATCCTTTTTATTTTAAGGCTGTATCTGGTAACGAAAACAACTCACGTAAGAACATAAACAGAAATGTTTGGAAAACATTTTTTTTTTTTTTTTGCATCACGAACCATGTCCGACCACCTCTGCCCACAATATCGGCACTCTGCAAAAACTTGTTAAAGCATCCTCATATAGTCCTGATCTCGCTCCATCAGACTTTCACCTGGTTGGTCCCCTGAAAGCAGCCTCACGAGGATGAATATTTACTTCTGATGAAGAATGAAGACAGCTGTGCGTTCGTGGCTCACAGCCCAGCGTAAAACATTTTTTAATGAGGGAATACGAAAGCTTGTTGACAGATGGATAAAGTGTATTGAAAAGCAAGGAGATTATGACAAACCTATATATTTTATTTATATATTTATATATATAGTTGTCATAACTTTTTAAAATAAATTCTGCAGCCGGAGTGCGGATAGTTCTTGACTCTCGTAGATTCAGAGAAACATTTGTTTTATAGATTCAGAGAAGAAAGACTCAAACGTAAACTTGGACAGAAATCAAAGTTGGTTTATATGTTGAAGATCTCAGCACTGTCTGACTGAACAATAAGAAAAACAGGGCCGATTTGAAAATGATTTCAGGTCTACAAAGAGTTGCTGGATGAATGACCATCTTATTGCTGATCATTGATACAGCTCCTATTGCACACATCTTAGTCTTAAAGTATTTTTCATCTCTGATAAAAGGAACTTCCGTGAGTGGAACAATGAACGAGAATGATTTAATGGCTATATTTTTTCAATGTGGGTTTTTGTGCAGAAAGCCATCTCGCCTGTGTTTCGCAGCTCGCTCTCGGGCATTTCGACAGGTGTGAAAACATCAAATTAAACATTCAGTCGACGTCTAATAGGGTCACTGCATGCTGCGATTTATTCGGGAAGGTGACAATCATTTGTCTCAAGGAAGAAAAAAAAACACAATTGAACAGTTGGTTCTTTTCAGAATTTTGTCAGGTAATTACCTTTTGCTTTTGTTCTTCGCTGCAAGCCTTAGTAAGATTTAATAAGAATAACAAATTGAAATGTCATATTAATGCTTCGATGATTAAGCAAATTGTAGAACTCAGATGAAATTCATAGGTGTCTATTACACAATAGTATTTGAATCTGTCTGACACAAAGCAACATCCTGTATACTGATACCTGGTGTACTAGAGACAGCACTGTGACTGTGGATTACAGGAATGRTGGATTGATACTGGATGACGAACGCTTTCCAGGAATGCCAAAACGGCCATTATGACAGTGAGCTGAGTGGATTCAGAGATAAGCTCTCGTCTATGCAGTCCTCTGTCTTTCTGCCCCTTGGTAAAAAGCTGCCATGAGAACTGACATATAAGGTGAGCACCTCATTTAAAAACTTTTCCTGGTAATCTTCTATATTCATATGTATTAATAAACAACCCAATACAAGTCCGGCTTTATTCCCACACAGCTTTGAAGACACCCTTGACAACAACGTCCTTATCGACGTTGTAAAGTTTGTTTATTGCATCAGCCTATGAGATCTGAAAATCGTTAAAGTCTGTAGCTTCCAGGATGATTTGTGCCTTTAGGATAACCCCCCGCCCGTTCCCCAAAGAAGAACTTTGTACTCTGCAAATGTTAGCATGGATRAATAATAATTAAAAAACATAAACGTCCCTCATATTTTGTATATATGAGGGACGTTCAAGTAAAAGTGTGACTTGACAGAACATAGTTATGAGAGTAAAAACTCGCTTTATTTCTCTATTTTAGGGGTTCTGAATTAAAATTTATGAATGTGTATTCAGTAAAATGTTCTTTGAGCCGAGTTCCAAATTTCATGTTTGTGAAATCTCTATACTGTACATACATGCAGTCATTGTAAGTCTATAAACAATAAGCGACTTAAAATGTTCATAGCATTTCAATAATATTTATTGTAGATTTTCAGTAACTATGTTAAACAAGTGGACAATTTTAACTTTGATGTATATTTCCTTGTATTTGTATTGAGTAAAAACAACAATCTTTAATCTATCTTTAGTGAATCTTCATTTTCATGGGCTGGGTTTTTAAAGAATGTGAAAAGACTCTAGTTGCTCTGTYATACTGGGCTCTCAGTTCGGTTATTTTACAGACCCTCACCTTGAACTGCTGCAGATATATTTGCTCTAATGAGCTGTGTTTTATCTCATAGTGGCACTTCACATTACTGCTGCATGGTCTAGGAACATAGGAGACAAACTGGTTTTAAACTTTTCACAGGAAGAATAAACATTTATTGATCTGAACTGAAAATAAATCTTTTTCAGTTTTCATAGTCTACTGATACTTTTTTGAGTAATCCATGCTCTGCCGCGCTTTCATTTTGGTTTCTCTGTCTATACACGGTAAACTATTGTGTTGATTGGCTATGTTGAGTGACGTGAATAGCCACATCTACCTCGGGTAGCATTAGAGCACTAGATTACTGGTATGTTACTTTTTCTCATTTATCAGAAAAGCATCCAGGGTCTGGCTAGAACTGTCACTCGGTCTGGATCTGGACCACGGTCCACAATTTGGTGATTCCTGCTCTATATAATCCYCTACTATACTTATGCACTTATCCCAGTGTTTCACTAGTGCTTGGATACCTTCAAGGTATAAAATTTTCTCAGTTACGCCAGAGCCATGATTGGACTTCCTGGTACATACTGTATCTGAAACACTGGCCCCGCAAGGGCTGCTTTAAGGGCTTACATTATGTAGCAAACTATACAGGGAATGTGGCAAGAACTCCCAGCCGTAAAAGTGGTGTTTTTACTTAAGACAATACAGTGGAACCTTGGATTGCGAGTAACTCGGTTTACAAGTGTTGCACAAGACGAGCAAAGATTTTTAATAGATTTTGACTTGAAAAATGAGCATGTCTTGGTATACAAGTGCCAAGTTTTTTGACACCGACACACACACACACACTCTCGTCTTTACACCCCCCCTCCCCGGCTTCACACAGACACACACACTTTGCTCTACACAGAAACTCTGCTCCGTCGTGATTCTTTTCAAAGGTAAGGTGCAAGTTCATTTGTTTTTTTTTTTGTTTTTTTACTTTACAGAAGTGATTCTGTTAGTCTGCGCTCATGTGAGTGTCATTAGAGAGGTTTCTTTTTTTCCTGTTAAAACAGTGTTTCCGTTGTGTGTGTGTGTGTGTGTGTTTGTTTTGAAACTTAAAAAGCAAAGTGGGGGTGGGAGGAGGAGTTTTACTGTGTAAGACAAGGCGAAGGAAGGGGCTAATTCCACACACACACACACACACACTGTCAGGGATAACCCCTAGAGGGCGCCAAAGCGCCCGTGGTTGTTTTGTAGTTTTTGTTTTTTGACTTCAGTTCCCATGGGGCAACTCGGTCAGGTGACCAGGCAGGCGCTCACCTGAACCGAGTTGGTGATTAGTTTCATTATAAGTAGTTTGGTGTCTTTCAGTTCCTTGTCTTGCGTCTGTTGATTTTCTTATAGTAAATGTCTAAGTGTTTAAGAGTGTCTGTTTTGTCTCTTAGTGTTTTACTTTCAGTTTCCTTTTATTAAGTATATTTGTGTTCTGGTTTCCCTGACCTTTTATTTTAAATAAACATCGTTTTCCTGAACCATCTGGATCCTCTGCATTTATGCCTCGAACGACCCCGGAGCGTGACACACACACACACACACACACACACACACAAATACACGGCGCCTGCGCGCACAAACGGAAATACTTATCTGTTGGGATTTATTTTACTTTTTTCAAAGGTAAAATGCAGGTTAATTTGTTTTATTTTTACTTTATATATTGTATAAATTTTTTTTCTGTATTTATTTCTTTGGGCTGTGGAATGAATTATTTGAGTTTTCATTATTTCTTATGGGAAGATTTGATTTGGTTTACGAGTGTTCCACTGTCATTCATACAACAGACACTCATCACTCATCATAGTACTATTTTGTCAAACTTAAACTTAGTACATACTAATTTTTGTTGATGAATTTTGTGTGGCTGAGTACTGTACAATATGTGCTTCTCATTCCTGTATTTTGCTACCTCAACAACTAGATAGCATGCTACTGTATGTAGCTAAGTAGCATGCAAGCTGTTTAGCCAAGCAGATTTTATTTTAGCAGATGGGGCACAACATTAGAAAACTAAACCACCCGTTTAGTCCATATAGTACAAACAATTTGAAACATTTCAGTGATTCTTAGCTCTAAGATTTTTTTGTGTTACATGTTTTTTGTAAAATATCTTGTTAAAGGTAACTTTGAGAAAGTTTCCAAAATGTACAAAAATGTTGATAAGATAAATTGTTGAGGACCATTTCTGTTTTTTTACTTATCGTGTGTCTGATCTGTTCAGAATCGATGAGACAAAACATAACCACTTCAAATTGGCTTATTCATACCTGTGAATTAATCAATACTGGTTAAGCATTAGGAGGTGACCGTTACTGAAATTAATCCATGTTAGAGGCTTATTTTGACCTTTTAATCCAAGCAATTTCATGTATCTGTATCTGCAATAATATAACGTAAAATATCCATGGTTTCAAAGAGTGAAGAAGTAGACAAAGGCATTTTAAGGACATTATGACATAGTGTTTGAGTCCATCTTTAAATCAATCTAGTATGCATCATCTTAATATCTCTAAAAAAAAAAAACTACAAAGAAATGTCATAGCTTTTTTCACAAAAAAAGCTAACTGAATTTACTTAATTTGAGTGAGTACATCAGTTCCATATGAATGAACCGAGTTATGTAGAAAAATCAGACCTCCGGATTATTCACATTCCTATCATGCCATGAATGATTTAATTTGGTTATTTTAGTACTTATTGTTACTTTCATTACAACACACAATATGGTGTTCAATTCATGTGTAACTAACGATTCCTCATGCTCCCACAATCACTCTTTCACGATCTAAGAATATGATCTCCTGGAATATGCTTGAAAAACTCCATGAATGTGATAACCTGGTCATTTAGTACATTCATCATTGCTGAGACTAAACTGAAGCGACCCCAGATCATAACACTGCCTCCACAGGTTTGTACAGTAGCAACTATGCATGATGGCTGCATCACTTTATGTGCTTACCTTCTTACCCCCGACACGCCCATCCCTCGGAACTCATCAGACCACATRACCTTTTTCCATTACGTCGAAGTTTAATCTTTATGCTCCCTAAAGCCTTTTTTTCTTATTAGTCTCACTAACAAATGGTTTTCCTATGGCCACACAGCTGTTTAGTCCCAATTCTCATCACATCACATGTGTGCATATGGAAATTATCTTACTTTCACTATTAAACATAACTCTGATTTTTGCTTAAGTGATCTTCATTAATGATTTTTTTTTTTTTCAGACCAATCCAATTCCTGTTTTTTTTTTCCCGGACACTGTATGGTCTCCTACATCTGAACAACCAATATTTTCTTTGATTGACAATGAGATTGCCGATTGCTTACTCTCTGTAATGGAACCTGCAGTGTTTATAGAATAATGCATATTATGTTTTAACCTCCTCAGTCCCAGATGTTTGCATACTGTATGAGGACATGATATTTTCCCCAGACTAGATTGTGTTTTTTTTCCCTCGTTTGATCCGTATATGAGCGCTGTTAGGTATAATTCTTTTGCCAAACTTTTTTCTGGGTTCAGGACAATGATTGAGTTCATAGTTAGCAAGTGCTAATAAGGAGAAACCCTGAGGGGAAATTGCAATATGCACAGCAGTAGACTCCAGTTCTCAAGAGGGTAAAAAGAATTGGTTTAAATAGTGAGAGCTGTGTTTAAAGGCATTTGAACTTTAATTAACTACTGCTATGTTGCACCTTCATTTTGAAACATTTAGCTACTGTAGGCCTGTTTTCAAGTCTGCTGCTGCTGAACCTGAGACCAGGACTCGCCGAGATCAAGTCAAGATCGAGATCAACTCCCAATAAAAAATTTATCTGTGTGATGTGATGCTTGATACTCTTGAGAAAGTTTGTTGATCTCGCCAAAGGATTAGCAGGTTTTCTAGAAGCAACTACAACATTAATGTTTTTTTTTACTACAAACTCTAGAAGATCATATAAAATCCAGCAAGTCCAATACAATGTGAGGTCAATACAGAAAAGGCTGGGCTAGAGTCCKACAGACCTATGTTTAACCCACTGCAAAAAAATGCTCATAGCTCTATATTTTTTTAGAATCAAAGTTCTTTAATGAAATAAAGGCTAGTTTAGGTTAATGAGGCTTTACGGGACATTAAAATATTTTACCTGTGAACTACTTTCGAATTTCATCCTGGACAGATCAATACACATAGGTAACAGACACGCAAATGACCATGCACCAGAAGCAACCCTTTAACACATGCACTTCACGTACACCTTCAAATTTCAATCAAACCTCGTCCAATCAAAGACCTTTTAGTCACTGGAATTACTCATTTCCATTACTCACCGTTCCCTCTCGAGCCTGTGTCTAATCACTCACGCATTAAACCTGTCACTGATTTTATTCCATCTTACTTTTTTCAGCCATTTCACCAGCCCTGTTTTATTTGTTTATTGTTCTCTAATATGGCTTTTATCGTGGCTGTATAAAATCAACGAGGATTTCTGTACTCGTTTCATCCACAAAACCTCAGCGAAAAGCTCTTGTAGAGCCAGAACAACTCCCATGGAGCCAATAGAGAACAAATCGACAGAGACAGAAATGACTAAGCCGGCCGAGTGAGAAACAATGGCTCCAGGATGTCACACTGCAACAATACTCGGGCGAAATTGATGCACCAGTTTAGATTCAAAAAGGTAGAGGTGTGAGGATAGGATCTCTGTTTGTAACATTAATATTGATTTTTTTTTTTTTTTTTGGACAAATGCAGAGAATCCTGAAGCACAATAAAATTGTTCTTTCGATATACACCAACACTGTGTTATGAACATTTTTTAAAGTGCTTCCACATCGGGAAAAATTCTGGATTCTGATCAGAAAGTGTTGATTTATTTTTTACAACAGTAGTGCAGATGCAAACTGGACGTTTATTTTGTTTATATATTTGCCTCTATTGTAGGCAAAAATGTATAATAAATTTTGGTGAGTTTAAAGGTCACTTGTTATACAGTACTAATTTTTAAAAGATCATATTATGCGTAGAGATTTCCTGTTATGTTTTGATGTTCCCACTCAAAATACAACTCAGATGATGCATTTTGGCATTTAAACCTTTAAATGCCAATCTGGACGCAGGGACCAGAAACATCCATGTTCGGGACCTTATCAAGGTTTTTTTTCACCTATTTTGTTTGGATAGATGCTAACCTAGCTTTTCTTAAGAGCTTTAAAAAAGGCTAGATTCGCTGTTAKAAGTTATCCACTAAGCGCTAACCTAGTCGTATTAATTTGCTCTCTGGGTCTCTTTTGTATATGAGGGCACAATAAGAGGAAAATCTGATTGGCTTGTTAAAGCCTGGGCCAATTCAAAAATGGAAAACGGCCAAACAGAAAGCAATGATTTTTTTTTATGCTCATTTATATTCATTACACCACTCATTTTGCACAAACAGATTAGCAAGATAGCAGCAGTTAGCAAGATAGCTAGGGGGGAAAAGTAATTGAGCCAAAGTGATGTTACTGATATAAGCATGCTAGCTACATGTCCATATAGCTAGCATGCTTGTATTTAAAGTGATTTAGCAATAACATATTGCAGCTAAGCAGTTGCAGGTTGTGAGTCTGCCAGTCGGTCCGCCTATTCACAGCGTAACAGTTCACATTACACGAAGAAAGAGTCTGCACAATTTTATTAATCCATCTCTGAAACGTTAAAGCCAAACACGTCTGCTTTCATTACGTCCTCCCTCGTCTGTCTTATTTCACAGTTTCTGGTGCGGAAAATGTCGCCATTTTACGATGTTTACACAACATCTGGTGCCGTGACATCATGACAAATGACAGGTTTGCCAGCCTGCACCTTGCAAATAAATCAGCACGGAGATGGAGTTAATTAATTAAGGAGCCTTTTGGGCCTGAGTGATGGTTATTTAGTGCACTTCATGAACCAACTCTTATGAAAGGGTGTGAGAGAGAGAGAGAGAGAGAGAGAGAGAGAGAGAGTAAAGATGTGCCAGATGTTCCTGGTATTCATATCGTTCCTTATTATCACTTCATTGTTTTTCACTAGAACGGGATTCATGGCTTGCTTGAGCAAATCATTAAAAAAATTTCCCATTAAATTGTTAATATTTTATAGTATAATCAATATTCAGGATGAAAACAGATTAAAATTTAATTTAAGCATGCTTTTATTTCTTCTCCTGACAGATGTGGATTGACGCTTTACATGATGGACCTGATGTTATTCCTGGACATAAACTACTGTAGATGAAAAATAAATGAATGATTAAATATATCACAGATAACACAGCTAACACAGATAACACATCTTTAGCTGATCACAGAATGACTCGAGTCCATATGCAACACCTTGGCCTCATCTCTAACTCTTATCTTTCACCACCTTCCGATTTCTTATTACTCTCTTATTATTTACTTCATGAATGAATTTGATTAAAAATTGCAACTCGGAATTTAAAACCTCCAACTAGGAAAAAGAAAGACCCTACAACTAGAAAATCCTAGTTGGAATGTCACGATAGTTTCATCAAACATAAATCAACATGGCTGCTCTCCGGTATCAACTGTAAGTAAGATTACGTGTAAATAACTTTAAGGTGAGTTAGATATACAGTATATCGATATAAACCTGTACAGTAACACTGATTAAAGAGTGCACTATATTAATGAAGCACATAAAATTCACAGTTAAGCAGCTAACAAAAAATGAAGCATAGAAATTTCTGTGTTTTCCCCACTTTGCTCAAAATGCATGGTGATGAATAATGGTGTAATTCTAAKTTGTAATTCTTCCCGCTTGAATTCATTTGATGTTCCTATACCACCAGTCCAATTTAAGTAGGCTTGGTCTGTGTACCAACAAGGTGTGTCTCTATTCCATGAATCCAAGGAGACATACAGTAAGTCTAAGAGGTCTCCTGTTAACAAAAAAATACAACATCCTTATTCTGGCATTTAAAGCTTCTTTAAGAGCTCCTTTGAGGAAGTGCACTTTGCCAATCAAGCATTTTTCACCTGTTTTCAGGTAGTTATTAACTAAGGCTTCCTAGCTTAAAAAAGACTAGGTTAGCCATTAGCAGTTAGCCACTATGCGCTAGCCTAGCCTTATAACCCTCAATCACTCACTCAGTCATTCCCGATAGCACTTATCCTGTACAGGGTTATCCTGCAGCCTATCCCAGGGGACTCAGGCCATGAAGATCAAGGATGGGGTGACAAGCCATCACATGGCACACACTCACATACGATGCCTAATCTGCATATCTTTGGCATGGCCTTTATACCAGTAGTATGAGTAAAGAAGGTGGGGTCTCTATATCATCAGTCCAAGTGAACCAGGAGTGGCCTCTACACCACCAATGAAGGTGTGTTCTCTACATCCGCAGTCCGAATCAAAGAGGCATGGCTATTCTGTTCTAATAATCTCAGGTAAGGGGGTGTGGCAACTCTGTCAGTTTTATTGAAAGAGGCGTGGTCACATTTGCAATTCATATGATAGTAAGATA
>QMIH01000551.1:63778-85773 GCA_003987875.1 Clarias batrachus
TGTGTGTTCAACATTCTCGTCCACCGGAAACTATGGAAACAGCTCAAGGCTGAACATTTCATAAGCCAACTGCAGTGTATCATTCCTACAGTTACAGAGCTTTCTATTTAAAATGCATCAATATAGTTTAGCCACACACACACACACATACACACACACATACACACACACAGTCAAATTATGCACATGTACTAAGGAGGTAATACAGAATTTAAGCATATCGGACTTCAAAAGAGTTAAGTGAAAATCGACTGCCTCTTGGTGGAGTTTGCTGAAAAGGGGTGTGTCTAGGTTATACACGATTCTGGTTACGCATCAGAGTATTTTGAGTAAGAAGCAGCATTAAGTCTATGGGTCGACTATTGATCATGTTAAGAAACCACAAAATGTCACTCTAAGATTGCCTTTTGGCTATATACTGTATACAGTACATACTGTAGCATACTGTATAGCACCAACACTGAGASCAAAATGAAATAAATAAATATGACACTGTTCGATATTTAAGCAGTATCACACTCGAGGTAGTGCTGATGTGCTGAATATCAGCCTGAACATCAGTCCTGAAAATACCACAGCCGTGCTGATATTCAGTTTGACAGCACAACCTCGAGTGTGATATTGCTTTTATACAACAGCTCAACAAACACCATTTATTACCAACAGATTCAGATTTGTTTGTTTATTTAAMCAGTTATTTTACTGCCCCAGTTGATATTATTCAACGACTGGCGGAACTACAATAACTGACTGCGACTGGCAGAGCTGCCGATTAACACTTGTTACCGGTACCATGTAGCCAAAAGGTGAGGAGAATAAACCATAGAGGGGGTGGACAGTCCCGAGAAACCTGTGGCATTTACTTCATATTTCAACTTATTCTTCTTTCGAATACCAGTTAACTTCTGGGTTCTGGGTCTGGGGTTGAATAGCAAACAGTTCCTTGGTACAGTATACTGTTTGTACTGTATCTACTGCTAAGTACAGTAGGCTTACAGCTAGTTTGAATGGTAAGAGATAGTACTATACAGCACTGTATCATGCTAGCTAAGACGCGAGATCTGCTACTATTGAAGGGGCACTAATTCTGCATCAGGTAATAAATYCAAATCTAGTACAAAGAATCTGAAACTTTTACTAGAGCTTTTGTTTATCAATTCTTCTACAAAATCTGTATGTTATTGATCTTAATTCAACTACTCGAGGGAACATGGGGAAATCTAACATAGGTTAGATTTCTTCAAATTCTTAAAGTCTTTGGTTTCTTGAAGTTGTAAGCTACATTAACTCATCCTTCATTTGAATAAAGGCCTTTAGCATCCTGTGTTGTCTATCATGCTGTGAATGCTTGTGTTTCAGAGCTTCACTTCACTGAAAAAACATTTTTTCTTTGCCTGTTGTGAAATGTTAACAATTATAGTAATCACAAATACACTAATGATCTAAATTCAACTCAAGTCAGTTTATGACTTATCAGGGCTATTSTGGAGGCTAAATGCACATAAACAGCATTTATGCACATCCTACATTTAAGAAATTGTGCTTACCCACCTGGGACTACCATAAATTTATGACTTAGCTAGCATGTACAGTGGTACCTCAGCATACGAAGACCCTGCCTCATATGAGCAAACGACACGAGCCAAACCTTTACCCATTTTTTGTTTATTTTGTGCAAGATTTAGTGAAGACGAATGGATCCCAAGAATGTTACCAATGAAAGAAGAAATCGTTTCCGTTTTCTGTTTCGTTTTTTAAAGCAGCCAGTGCTAAGAGGAATCAAAAATTAGGGTTAAGTGAGGTTTAATGTCTATTTATTTCTGATTTACTTCTTTCAGACCGTGTCTTATGAATTTCTTAAGAAAGAAAAGGCTCCCCCACCTAGCATTAACATTTAAAAATTTGCTCCAGGTATCTCTCTCATTGTTCATCAATTCCATCATTTTAGCACAACTTCGAAAAACCCAAATGCTTAGCTTGTGACTCATCACCCGATTAGCCTTTTACAGTACAGTATATAGTGGTTTGTCTACCCGCTTTCCTCTCTCACCAGTGCGTCCTCCTTAGATCCCCAATGCAATTAAACCTGACACGTTCGCAGCCTGATGACTCGGCACTCTTTCGGCTTTAATAAGCCGGCGATCCGTGAACTTCCGTGTCACCGCTTCTAAAATAGCAGTGAYGCTAGCCTTGATGGCATGGAACTCTGCTAAACATCGCCAACAAGCCTGTGGATCTCCTGGGGGAAACTCCTACGCCCTGCTGTTCCTGCACTGGAGGTGTTTGCTCTACTCACAATGGGTTTACTCAGCACAGTATTATTCCCCTGTAATCAATCTGATTGGTCAGTAAGGTGTTGATTAATTTTTCATAACAGCGACTCTGACAGTAGTACAGGTTAATATTTGTTTGAATAAGTTATTGTTACCATGGTAACAGCTCATTCACAGGGACCATTATGGAAGGAGTGACCAGTATCAGCATCAGAGTTTAACATTTTTTTAATTAAAAAAAAATGTATTTATCGATCGATATTTTTTTTTATTGTTTATGGACTGAAACAGACTAGATGCTTATGATGTAATCTTTAACTTAGATATTTATTCTTTAACACAAAAAAAAAATCAGTTTCAATGGTATTTTCAGTGGTAAAGGTATTTTCAATATAGTGAAATACCTATTCAATTCCTACTGTATGTATTGCTAACAGTTACTGAATATGTTGAACACCTGCTGTATACAGTACAGTGGAACCTCGGATTGCGAGTAACGTGGTTTACAAGTCAAACCGAGCAAAGATTTTTAATACATTTTTAATCGGAAACCGAGCAAGTATTAGTTTACGAGCGCCGAGTATCATGTATCACRCATGCGACTCTTATTTTGACACCGAACATCACTCTCTCACCTGCCCCCCCCCAACCCCAACCCCCATGGCTTCGCAAAGGTAGGGAGATGGAGGAGGAGTGTTACTGTGTAAAACGAGGCGAGGGAAGGGGCTAATTCCACACACACACACGCCTGCACGCACCAACGGAAACACTTATCTGTCAGGATTTATTTGTACTTTTTTTAAGGTAAAGTGCAGATTAATTTGTTTTATTTTCATTTTATAGATTGCATTAATTATTTTATGTATTTATTTTTTGGGGCTGTGGAACAAATAATTTGAGTTTTCATTATTTCTTATGGAAATAATTTTATTTTAATTATTTTTTATTTTCACTTTCTAAAGTGGGCGTGTCTGACATGGGAATCCTCTGCGGTAGGTGTTATGCAACAAGCCTTCAGTGTTAGGATGTTAGGGCTTCCCCCTAAACAGACAACTCAAAAACCAATTAAAGGTTCTAAAGTCTCACAGATGAGAGGCATTCATATCTTCTCTCTCCCTAATGGTTTACTTTAAAAAGTATTAGTTCAAACATGTATACCATACACATGTAATCACTAACTGAGTATCTCCCCTTACTCAGTCCTCCTGTCGATCAGTATAAACACCCACACACATTTCTCCAATGCACATTTTCCCTAATTTGTTTATTTTATTTAATTTTGTTCTCTTTTTTTCTCAGTCTCACTTGTTCCCTCTTTGATGGTGAAATATAGAAAATTGTCCTCTGTCTCTCCATTCTGAGAACAGTGAGCACATTGACGTTCTTCTGACCGCAGCGCCTCCACACACACACACACACACACACACACACACACACACACACACACACACACACACACACACACACACACAATGCGGCGAGGCCTTCAGCAACCTCGTCAACACGCTCGCTGTTCAGTCTCTCTCTTTAGACACACACTCTTGTTACATGTGTGCATGCACATTCTGTACTCTCTTTTACACTCCCACTCACTCACTAGCTTTCTCTGTTCTCCTTCTTCTTCTTCTTSTTCTTCATCTCCTSTCTGCTTTCCATCACTCCACTGAAGGGCCTCGGGGATGTGCTTCACATTTTCATAAAGATGCCGTCGTCTGCTTTTCGCCTTTCATCTCCATCACTTTTCCTTCTCCCTCAACTCGTCATGTTTCTCTCTCTCTCTCTCTTTCTCTCCAATCCAGTCTGTCTCTGCTAAACATATCACACCATCATGAACATTTACTACGCATTCTCTGTGTAAGGTTTCCCCACTGGTTTGGATATTCTTCACTATTAAATAAATACCCTCTGTATTATTTTTTCATGTATGATTGAACAAATTCTTCTTCTTGACCATTAGTACTCATTAAGCCCCTAGTGGGGGGAATGTGTAACTGTGGGTACAAAACTGATTTTGAGGAGATCGTTTCTAAAAGAAATTGATGATAGTGCTCACTAGATTCAATCAGGTGTAATGTAAAGTTAAAGCTGTATAAAAAGTATATCTTAAAAAAATTATTTAACACATTAAGGTTTTAAAAACAGAATCAGAAAACAACTATAATGAGTGATTTCTACACAATCACAGCTTGTGCAAAAGTAATCAGATGAAAACACATCTTCAGGTTTTGAAGAACCCAAACTCCTCAACTAGCAACGTGCTGCATAGCTGGACATGCTCGGAAATTCCTTGGCAAGCAGACTGCACAGGGTGTAGAAAGGGAACACTTTAAAGTACAGTACATTGTGGAACTGTAGGCAGCAATCAGCCAATCCATCGCTCCTCCCGTGATATCCTGGAATTTGAAGCCGCAAATCTGAATTATAATGCCTGAATAATGGCAAAGGAAGGTATTTTCAAAAATTGAATATATTTTCAAACAGCAATTTAGTAAGGTCATAATTTTGGCATTCAATTGTAAAAGATTGAATTACATTTTCATTTAAAATCTACAACCACAATAGACTGCAGAACAGACAATATCAAGCACTGTAAATGCAGTAGCAATTTTTTTACCAATTTAGTTCAAATTGCAATGCACAAAAATACAAACATTTTTATTGCAACAAGGTTATGTGAAGTTCAAGTATTTCAACTTGCTATTCTGCTTTGAGGAATTTTGGCACTTCCGTAGACCACAYGGAACACATAAATGTTTAAGAGTGTAAAATAATGGGAGGTCAAATTGACCAAGCTGGTTTACCTCCTATTAATTTCCTAGACATTACCCTCATCATCACTCCCTTGACCATCATAATAAATGAGATGCAAATGACAGTCAAGGCTTTTTACTCGTCTTTGTATTTGACAGTTTCGGACAGAAAAGCAGGACTTTGAATACGAATTCCAGTTTTTGGCATTGTCCAGCCAATAACTTCCTTCCTGCAGYGACACAAATCTCAGATATCCCTTTCATTAAAGTGTCAAATAAAACCTCTCCATCAGTATCTCTACTTCATTTGTCAGTGAAGATAATCTTCTTAGACGTTTTGTCATTAGGTCTGCAAAAGGATCCTGTTTACCRTACATGGCAGTTTGGGGGCGATTATATAAGTGTGGGAAGTCTACACAGTGTTATTAAAATGTAATGTAAAAGAAGAGACCATGATRAATCATTTTATGCGACCTATAACCTGTACAATTCAAAACAAACTGAAATTATTTGGACAAAAGAAGAAATAAATGAATAACCTTATAATAATTTTGTACCATAAATATGCACACCCTTAAGCTAATATTTGGTTGAAGGATCTTTCGATTTAATTATATCACTCTTAGTTTTTTGGGGTAGGACTCAGCATGGGACATCTTGAATTGGCAATTTTGCCCACTCTTCTTTGCAAAAGTGTCAGATGTAATAACAGCCCACGAATGTACAGTAATAAACCACAAACGTGATACAAATCTGCATCTTTCAATGTAATAATCCCACAAACATAATACACCACAAATGTAATATGTATCTGCATCTTAATCTGCATCTTTTAATGTAATAATCCCTCAAACATAATAAATTATCTACAAATGTAACAGCCCAGTAAATGTAATAGCTATTACTTTTGTAGGAATTTGCTACGATTGTGGGAATTTTAACATTATGACGTTTGTGGGTGTCCCTGTTCAGGTAACCACACATTATTTCTCTAGGATTCAGGTCTGGGCTCAGACAAGGCCATTCCAAAATTTGAACCTTCTTTTGGTGAAGGAATTATTTTCTTGATTTTGATGCATGCTTTGGCTTATTGTCTTCTTCATCTTCAGCAGACACCTGGAGGATTTGTGAGAAAAAAAACATTGACCAGTATTTAGAACTGTTCATAAATATCTTCACCTTGACGAAAGCCCCAGTTCTAGCTTAACTAAAACAGCCCCAGAGAATGACGTTGCCGYGGCCACACTTCCCTGCGGGCATGCTGTTCTTTGGCTGATKTGCTGTGTTGTTTTTGCAGCAAACATAACTTTTGGAATTATGTCCAAAAAAGTTCTACCTTGGTCTCATAAGACCATAATACATGTTTCTACATGATTTCAGGAGACTTGTGTTGTGTAGTGCGGATTAGAGAGCCGCACTACGGGATGTAATAATAATATTAACAAGAGCCCTTACACAGGGCTTCTGAGGGGGTCAACAAAATAGGAGGCTGTGAGAGTACTTATGAGACACGCATGGGAAGACCTTCTCGTTGGAAGACAGCGTGGGATTATTAATTAGTAATCTAAAAAGGAAAAACACAAAATAAACAAAGCTCCACTGTCTCCTTGAGACTGAAAGAGGCTCTGAAAACTAAAAATAAAGCTTACGATCCTCTCAAGGCAGGTATCAGGGTCCCTAAATAAACAYATCGCCAGGTGCAAGCGAGATTGCGGTTACGGTGCTGTTGTCCGGCAACCGTGCATCTAGAAGGCATCTARGTGCCTGGGGATCTGCCTGTACTGAACAGAGCAGGGTGTTTCCTCGCGGCTCTGCCCCTCACGAGACCCGCGTCGTTTCAACTTGATGTATATTTTTGCTAAATTTTGCTTGTTTATGATGTTTTTCTTCATAAGACCCCACTGCAACTTTAATGTTGTTGTGGGCCTCATGGCAGACAGTCTGACCAGTTTTCTTCTCGTCTTTTCATCGATTTTGAAGGGACCTTCACTGTGTTTCATGGTATATTCAATACCGTAGAAACTCTTTCGTACATTTCTGCTGCCGAATACCTTTCAACAAAACAATGCCTTTGATGCTTTGTAAGCTCTTAGCAGACCATGGCTTTTGCTGTAAGATGCTACACTAACTAAGTAAATGTCAGGAAAATCCTCCTAGAAAAGTTTAACTTTATCTGGGGATAATAATCACTTTAATTGGTGGCATTAAGTGTATCCTGACAGCTATTTAACATGAGTTTGAAAGTGATTGATTAATTCCCCATGCAGCCACATCCCCAATTATACAACACTTACTTTAGTTTTAAATTTTTTATTCGCCCCTCAAAAAAAAAAAAAAAAAGAAAGGTGGAAAGAAAGGTGAAAAAGTTCTGAAACTTCATTTTTACTTTGATATTTTAACAAGGCTGTGTAGACTTTATATAACTGCTGTATGCACAAGTATGATTTATCAATTCCGATTACATATGGTTGTCAATTTTCTGGCACTTATTAAGGGTTCTTACATTGTTAGAACTTTGCTAAATGAGGCCTCTGGTTATTTAACAATCTTCAACAAAAAAAAAAAAACTATTAATTTCTGTGAAAAATAAAAAGCCCCTGCCAAGTTGCATTGTGACAACTTTAATGGATTTTCTGTTCTAAACCCTTAATTTAATAAACTCTTATTCAGTTTGTTCCTACCAGAAACAGGAAGCACTTGAGCTCAAAAAGCAATTAAGTTTAATGCTATGAACAATTATTTTCACAAAATAGTCATGATTTGTCTGATGCCTGACCATGTTCATAATGTATGTTAATTAGGTAAGATGTGACTGATTAGCTGCTTTGTATTACTTACATGTAGGCATGATCATTGAAAAAATACAAGCTGGTCATGAATAGGGTTGTGTACCGGTGGAATCGGTATGTGTAGAACCGAATCAGAGCGCAGATTTCGATGCCTCACTTCAGAGCCTGAAAGCTCTGATAATATAAATTCAACTAATGTTTGAAGTAACGCGAGTGTGCATGTCGTTTTCAAATTCATATTCATTTAACATAAATAATTATATGGTTATGTGGTGGCACGGTGGTGTAGTGGTTAGCGCTGTCGCCTTGCACCGCCAGTGTCCGGGTTCGATCCCCGGCCAAGCTCGATTCCCGTCTCTGTGTGCGTGTTCTCCCCGTGCTTGGTAGGTTTCCTCCGGTTACTCCGGTTTCCTCCCACAGTCCAAAGACATGTAGGTTAGGCTAATTGGCGTTCCCAAATTGCCTGTAGTGGGTGAATGAGTGAGTGTATGTGTGTGTGTGTGTGTCTCTGCCGTGCGATGGATTGGTACCCTGTCCAGGGTGTACCCTGCCATGTGCCTTAAGTTTCCTGGGATAGGCTCCAGGCCCCCCGTGACCCTGAATACAAGATTAAGCGTAGATGGTGTAGTGAGTGAGTAATTATGTTTATTTCATTATTGGTGTTAAATAACTGGTTGAATTAGGTAGTATGTAAATTAGTTGTTTTGTATCTACTAATCTTTATGTATAATATGCAAATAACAAATATAGATACCTGTATATATGTATATTTTTTATTTTAAATATATTTTTTTCAATAAAAGCCATTCTTTAAATGTTATCCACTACTTTTTGTGGCTTTTGTTTTTTTTAAGTATCGGTTCACGCACCGTTTAGGCACCGGTACTGTTGCTTGTAAAAAAAAAAAAACAATACCAAACCCTAATCATGAACCTTAACCATAGAAATACGTTATTAATAATGTTATTATCATAACCATATCCTAACCCTAACCTTGAACCTGTTTCAATTTTATAAAAACCAATCAATTGTGCTCTAAAATTAAGCAATATCACTCGACAGCGAGTGCTATTATACTGAATTTCAGCAGAGCTACGATGCGCTGGTAGGCACCCGGGCGCAGCCTGAACACGACCTCGAGATTGATATTGTTTCATTTTAGAGCACAATTGATTGGTTTCATAAAATAAAACTGGTACTTTTATACAAACACCATTTATTATCAATTAAATTCTTACCATGAGGAGAATAAACCAGGAGGTGGTGGGTAGTTCTCTAAATCTTGTAAGATTCTCTTTATATTTCCACTTATTCCGATTTAGAATATCAACTAACTTCCGGATTCCATGGTTTAAATCCAAATACTGTTAATTGGAAAGCTACTGTAGTTTACACCCCAAGTAGTGCTCTTGAGAGAGATTTAGGATTGAGCCTTGAATTAGAAGCTAGTTAGCTTTGTAGCAGTAAATAAAAAAACATGCTTCAAATGCAATTCTGAAGAATTCTGAATTCTAATTCTTAGAAACAATTACTAAGGAGATAAAGTGATGTTTCAGATGTGTGTTTTTTTTGATGAAAGTGCTTCTGTGACTGGTTTTGAATATGGGTTTTGGCAAGCAGCTGCTCTCTCTTCTTTCCAGTACTGCAGATTGTACTGGCCGACTTTCATCCATGCTGCGACCAGTATTTATTTTTACGATTATTACAGTCTTAAAACACCTTAAAAAACAGAATTATACATGTAGTTAACCCTTTGGGCACCTTGTTTTTTTCTGGTATCCTTGAAAAGAGCTTAAACTTAACCTCCTAGTACTGTTACCATTGATTGTCACCACTCATGGAAAGAATCTCGTCCAATCAGATTGCTCGTTCACAACTAACTGCTGTATAATGGACCCTGTATAATTTCTGGTTCACATTTAACTATAAAAAGAGTATCAAATCAGTTGATATCAAAGATTCATTAATTATTTCACATATTCACATAATTGTGCTTTATTACATAATACAGTACAGAATGTGCTTTATTAACTCTGTGGTCCAAATGTAACAAAAGCAGTTTGTCTGATGGTAGATTCAGCCTCAGATGTTTTCACATCTCCATGGGTCACAGAGTATCTAATATTTTGTACACTTTTCTGGCCACTAGCTTCAGAATCTGACAGCTTATCCGCGCTTCATCAAGAAGACTGCGACAAATTAGCTTTTTGGAATGAGACAACAACAATCTAATATAATATTGCCTTTAAATGTTAGTGTTTTAGTGAATGTCACAGATTTGACATAGAGAGAATGTCTTCAATGCGGAAAGGCCCAGGTTCAATTCCAGACACTGGACGCAGTGCCGGTCCCATATTGGTTTTATTAAGCCTCACATCTCTATAACATTAATAAGCATGCTCAAATACCTTTGAGTAATGTTCTTTTTTATCATGTAGTTTAGATTTTGATACTTCATCGTAACCTGGAGGACTTTTATTTCCGCATACAAGTGCATTTCTAGATCTTTTATGTTCTGCAGAGTTTGTCCAATGGGGAACCATTTAGGACTATGCTGTAATTACAATTCTGGAAAATAAATCAGGTAAAACAGAGCTCGTAATCTGTCCTGCTGATTCTGTATTCTTGCTAATAATTATACACTGATAGCAGTATTAGTCTGCCTGTCCTCTGCTTGTCGGTTTGTGGCCAGGTGAGGTGTTTAACCCTAAATAATCAKTTGAAGATCTGGGATATGGCTCTATTGTTCTCTGATCTTGACCTCACAGGACTGCTGTGTTGTATAGTTTAATTTATTAATTTTTTTCTAACACACCTGCTTCAGCTCACACACAAGCCAAAGAGTTGAGTCAGCTGGGTTAAAACAGGGAAACATAACGTTCTGTGCAGTTTGAGGTTCACTGAGCATCTGGACAGAGAAGCCCAGGACAAAGTGGTGGCTTACAGTATATCATGGGATTCAGGTTTTTAGGCAGGCCCCTGTAAACATGTTTTTCCAATTTTTAAAATGCAGAAAGAAAATCACTAGATGTTTTAATCCAGCTGGCTACGGAAGTGAGAAATATCAAAGTATTAAGATGGAGTGCTATCCAAACACACAGTCATGGAGAAACGGAATACACACACTCACTCTTTGCCTATCCCAGGAACACTAGCTCTAACCCAGGAACACTGGGTCAGGTTCCATTCCCAGCATTATCTCAGTAACATTGGATCTATATAAGGAACACTGGGTCTATCTCAGGAACATTATATCTATCTACACCAAGAACACTGGGTCTATCCTACACTCTTGGGTCTATCCCAGGATCACTGAGTCTATTTCAGGAAAATCTAATCTATGCCAGGAACACTACCGTAGTAATGATGGGTCTATCCTGTGAACTCTATACCAAGAACAATGGTCTGTCCACGGAGCACTAGGTCAATCTCAAGAACACTGGATTTATCATATGAACACTAAATTATCTAGGATAGAGAGTGTGTTTTTTAAATTATATCTAGCATTTATATTCAGTTTTTTCTCTGCACAAGTTCAAAATTCATTTGAAATGTGGACATTCAGGATATGACAGTCTCCAGTGGCCTTTTTCTCCACAGTGATATTTTAGAGAATAACTAATGGGTCATCAGTGTGAGCAAAAAAGAGAGCGACAGAAACATCAGGATGGACCTTTCTGCCTGTGAAAACTTAATTAATATTGAAAATAGTGAACCAAACCTTTACGTGTCACTCTCCTTGTCATTTCTTTTTTCACTCTATTTATTGCTCTGTTCAGTTCAGGTCAATTTAATAAATACAGTGCAGATGGAAAGTTTTCAGACGCTTTCAAGTTTTTCATGTTCTTAGGTTTCACATTCACCTTAAAAAGCCTTTTTCTCATAACATTTTACACACAGTAGTCAATAATTAGAAGTCTATTAAAAGAATGGCCAAAAAGAAATGACTGCAGGCTCCCCACCAACTATTCCGAACATGTCCACAGGCAGAACTTGGCAAGACGCAAATGGAGAATTAAAGAGAATCTGTAATCCATCAAAATTTTTAAATCGTTGACTGGGACAAGAAAAGCTCTTGTGTAACTTGTGGACATTTTGAAGCAGTGAAGAAATATGGGAATTCTAAATAACTGATGGGATTTCCTTTAAAATGAAAYACTGTATAAACAAAGTAACAGCTCAATAATCTCTTCATGTCTTCTCAGATATTCCCTGGGGTTCTAAACAACTACAAGCTTAAACTCTGTAGAATAAAAAATGTCATAGCAGATGTTTTGTTGAGTTCTATTGAAGAATTATGGAGTTTAATGAAAATAGTAAAACWTTGTATAATGTGTACCTCAAAGCAGAGGTTCTATTGCGTTATATTGTAGGTATATTTAGATCCATAGAACTGAGTAAATATAGTAAAACATGCATCTTGGACCAGAATCCTGTTGTACTATAGAATTGTGTACAAATTCTATAGAATATGCATCTCAATTCAGACCTTTCATAGAATTCTACTCCAGGTCTATGGAGAGCTATAAAACCCATGAACAATTCTATGCAATATGCATGTCAGGGAAGCAGAAGCTCTATAATATTGTATGTCTATAAAGTTCTGTAAAACTGAGTAAAATTACAGTGGAATTATGAGCATAATTCGTTCTAGAAGCGGGTTCATATAAACCAAATCAAATCTTCCCATAAGAAATAATGAAAACTCAAATAATTTGTTCCACAGCCCAAAACAAATAAATACAGAAAAATAATTAATACAATATATAAAGTAAAAATAAAATAAATTAACCTGCACCTTAACTTTAAAAAAAAGTTAAAATAAATCCCAACAGATAAGTGTTTCCGTTTGTGAGCCGTGTGTGTGTGTGTGTGTGTGTGTGTGTGTGTGTGTGTGTGTGTGTGTGTGTGTGTGTGTGTGTGTGTGTGTGTGGAATTAGGCCCTTCTCTCGCCTCGTCTTACACAGTAAAACTCCTCCTCCTTTCCCCCATCTCGCTTTTTAAGTTTCACAACAAACACACACATAACAGAAACACTGTTTTAGCGGGAAAAAAATAAATCTCTCTAATGACGCTCGCAAGAGCACAGACTAACGGAATCACTACTGTAAAGTAAAAAACAAAACAAAACAAATGAACCAGCACCTTACCTTTGAAAAGAATCGCGACAGAGCAGAGTTTCTGTGTAGAGCAGAGTGTGTGTCTATGTGAAGCCGAGGAGGGGGGGGGTGTAAAGGCGAGAGTGTGTGTGTGTGTAGGTGTCAAAAAACTAAACCAACGTAAACCAAGACATGCACGTTTTTCAAGTCAAAATCTATTAAAAATCTTTGCTCGTCTTGCGRAACACTCGTAAACCGAGCTACTCGCAATCCAAGGTTACACTGTATATCAAATATGCATCTTAAAGCATTTCTACTGCATGCAATTTACTCAAAATATTGAGTCCTATTGCAGGTTGACCTACTTCTATAGAACTTAGTAATATTCTACAGACTATGCATTTCAAAGCAATTCTGGGTCCTAGATCTGTGTAGGTGCAGGTCTGTGTAGTTTTAAAGAACTGAGTAAATATGCTATAGAACTACACAGAACTGCACTGCGTAGTAATATAGACCTGATTCAATATGCTATACCTGTGGTTCTCAGCTCTGGTCCTGGAGGACCGCTGCTCTGCACATTTTAGGGTTTTCTCCGCTCTCAGCACAYGTGATGTAACCAATCAACCAATTTAACCAATTAAAACATCCTTCTCTTAACCGAAGTGGTTGTAGTGTTGTAGAGAGTTGAGAACCACTATTCTGTAGAACATGCATCTTGAAACAGAAGTTCAGTAGTATCCTCTTGCTGGTCTATGTAGTTCTGTAGACCTGAGCAAAAGTTTTATAGAACATGATGCAGGAAGCTCTATAATCGGACTGCATGTCTATAAAGTTGTGACTATAAAAACTGACAAAAATTCTATAAAATATGAATCTCAAAGCAGTCATATTATATGCAGTTCAAAGTTCTACTGAGCTCTATTACAGGTTTATCTAGTTCTATAGGACTAAGTAATATTCTATAGGATATGCATCTCAAAGCACAAGTTCAATTTAGCTCTACTGCACATCTACTGTATAGAGTTCTTGAAAATTGAGTAATTTTTGATAGAACATGCACCTCAAAGCTGAAGGTCGTCTTTGTCAAAGAAGAATTGAATCCTTTTACAGGTCCATGTAAGTATACAGAACTGAGTAAAATTCTATAGAATGTGCATCTTCAAGCAGACGTTCTGTGGAGTTTTACTGAAACTCTCTCTCTCTCTTTTTTTTTTTTTACAGGGGTGTATTGACAAAGCTAGAGGGATGTAATTAGAGACCAAATTGACAATAACTAGGACGAAATAAGGACAAATATGCCTACAGCTATAATAACAATTGCTAGTAAATGTTGGTTTAATATATGTTGTACTGTATGTGTTATACAAAGAATTAATAGATAATATAAACAGTTCAAAATATATAAGAGCATATAAATAATTAAGAGGTTTTTTCCCAAGTTAAAATTGAAAAAATATATGGGAAAAATGTCCCTGAGTCCTTGTTTTTTCAGCTAGCTATAGTTAAATAAGCACCATTATTTGAACCCCACATTAATAATGTATTAATAATCAACCAGTGAAAATGATGTGACTGTGACACATGATCTACACTGGACACAAAACATCTGTCTGTTTCTTATCATCTTTCATTTACAGGATGAGGAAAATAAGGAGAATGCTAAAATAGGAGATTATACTGTAGATGTGGAATAGGAGAAGACTGGTCTTAATCAGCGGTGCGTGTGTGTGTGTGTGTGGAACAGAAAGTGAGACAAACGTAGGAGGGTGTGTTAAAAACAGGAGTACAGCACCATCTCATGGTATCATTCAAGCACTGCTCATCACGCACACGCACACGCACACACACACACTACAGATATTCAGATAGGAATCTGAATTTATGATAGCTTAAAAGATATTTTTCAGCAATTTTTTATAACACATTGAGAAGCCAATATTTCACTGGATTAAACTGAAATATATTAAAATATATTAATATATTAAAATCCAACCTACTTTAATTTTAAGTATTTGCCCCCTCGAAATTTGACATTTAGGAGACGACCTGTGATTTAATTCAATTCAGGTTTATTTATATAGAGCTTTTAGCAATAGCCATTGTCGCAAAGCAGTTTTACAGAATCTAAAAAAAGATGAAAATTAGTTTGAAAAGTGTACCTCGAGAGGAACCAGATTCAGTGAACCCATCCTCATTTGGGTGATAACAGATAGCGGGGACTAAGTATCTGCAGACATACTGTGTGCTATGAGGCTGGAGGTACAGTAAAATATTTGTGTGTTTAAGTTAATATGAAAGTAAATTAAATACACTGTAAATGAAATCCACTTATTGGTATTATACATCGCAAGTCTTACATAAAATATATAGCCCTTAATATTAACCTGAAAGAAAATGCAGTGCAACAGGGTGGTGGTAGCATCACATTAAAACTTGATGGTACCTTTGGCCTCTTCTTTGCTTCTCTGACTAATCGCCTCTTTACCTGGTCACTCAAGTTAATGAACAGCCTTCTGTGGATAAACATATTGAACTGCTTCTTAATACTGGATGTCTGACCAAACCCTGACTAATAAATAGTTTTGTTAACTTTGTCCTACACTTTTTTGTAAAAGCTTCGGGTTCATCTTCATGATACTTTAAGTATGTTTTCTAAAAAGCTGTGTGTTCCATAAAAGATGTATTTCTTTTGATACTTTAAAATACACACAGATCAACCCCATTGAACTTATTGAATTAATGTCCCTTCTTATGAAAAAATTACTTATATGCGTTAACTGTGGCTTGTTTACTGTAAATTTTCGCCTCCYTTAAACTCCAGCCACTTTTTACATTGTTAATTAACTGGAAGTATATATTGTAAATCTGCATAAAACACCCCATAATATTAAAGTGTAGGAGCAAAATAATCTTAAAATTCTATGCATTTTGCTCCTACACTTTATTATTATTGGGTGTTTATGCAGATTTACAATATATACTTCTAGTGAATTCACAATGTAAAAAAGCGCTGGAGTTTAAGAGAGGCGAAAACCTACAGTAAACAAGCCACAGTTAACACATATATAAATGCTGTGTCTAAAAATCATATACATATACATTATTCTATATGACTGGCATATAAAATATGCAAGTATTTAAGCTCAACGAAAAGATACTACAGTATTAAGGTCATTTTCTCATCACTACCAGAAAATAATCAGCGCCAGGGTGGTGTGATGAAGTATAGTCTTGCCACATCCCTGTACAGTCCTGACCTCGCTCCAAGCCATTTCCACACATTTAGGCCATTAAAGCAGTTCCTGGTAAGCCAGCGTTTCAGACAGGAAGCAGGCATACTGAGAAAAATCTCTACCTTGATGGTATCCAAGTCCTAGTGAAATTAGTGTATTAGTGTAGCAGGGGATTTTATAGAGAAATAAAGGTTTTTACTCTAACTTTGTTCTGTTATTCTGCACAATCAAAAGTCCCAGTTTGACTTGAACACCTCTCGTAAATTATGACATTAGTCATTTGATAAAAAGCATATGCAGAAAATTATAAACATCCTTTAAAAAGATGCTTGAATTAATAAGTATATTCTCTGTTAATTAGCATATCATGTCTCACAGTCAATAATGTAGCTTTGTCTTGATTTTCAACTGTTGCAACAAGGCACAAGATTTTAAGACTACCGATCTCAACTCAAGATCAAATCTATGAACCACGATGTGTATGCCCATATAGAGAGATGAAACAGGATGTGCTTTTATTAAATAAATAATATAAAGAAAATGGATAAAAACATATAAAATAAATAGAATCCAGAAACGGAATATGAGCTATCTTTTATTGCATCTTGCATATTACCCAGAAAAAGAAAATAGAACAGGGTGGAACAAAAGATGTGATCATAAGCTAAATAAATTGCTAGGAAAAATCGAYAGAAAATCAACCCTAACTTTTTCTCTGGCATGCACTATTTAAATGTTAACCCATACACCTAACACACATTTAACATTGCATTTTTTTTCTCTCTCCTTACTACTAGCACTACAAGCTCCTTCTGTATGTGCTGTGTCTCACCATCACTTTTTTCACATTTTATTTAACAGGAGCAATTTAATATACAGAATAATGAGATATTGTTCAGGAAATTACATTTGACTAAACAGTCATCATTTCCCAGCTGTGACTGAATAAACAGCTCTCAGAAATGGTGGACTTTATTTTACTATTTATTATGGTGTGTGTGTGTGTGTATGTGTGTGTGTGTGTGTGTGTGTGTGTGTGTGTGTGATCCAAGATGAAGCAGGTGTGACTGCAGATACCCCATTACACTCTCTAATGAGTGCATGCCCAGTAGCCTGAAATGCAAGTGTATCTGAAACTCATTGTGCCCCCGAGCCTCAGATAAGTGCCTGTCTGTCTTCATCACTGAACACCATACTGTATCAAAAAAAGGAGACAGCGAGGAATTCTTGCAAAAGAGTAACAATCCTAGAAGTTTTGCAAAGTCTCACAAACCAGACTTCTAGCTAACAAAACTAAAAACTATTAATACAAACAAATCAGGGTGTGTTTCCACTGCTCCCTATAACCCGAACCAGGAAAGAGCACGTACTATAGATGAACTCAAGATACTCACTCACTCACTGTCTATACAGCTTTWTCCCGTATACATCCCGTCACTTTGGGGGTGGGGGGTGGGCCTATCCCAGGAGATTTAAGGCACAAGGCAGGATACAACCTGGATGGAGTGCCAATCCATAGCAGGTCACACACACATACACACACTCACATACTCATTCACAGACTACGGACAATTTGGGGACAGGAGTTAGCCTAATCTGCATGGCTTTGGACTGTGGGAGGAAACGGAATATCCAGAGGAAACCCACTAAGCACAGGGAGAACATGCAAACTCCATGCACACACAGGCAGGACTCAAACCCGGACCCTTGAGGTGCAAGGCAACAGTGCTAACCACCAAGCCACCATGCCACCCTTGAAATTAATTTACCTGAAATAAAATTAAACATGGAAACGGATGCTATGGAAACTTTGTACTAACTTGATTGAAAGCAATGTAGTTATATGTCCTTTGATGCTGTTTGAATAAAGTAATATAATAAAGGAAAGTAAGCAACGTCTAAATAAAAATAAGAAATCAACTTACAGCATGTTTTTGAACTTTGGCAAACCAGAGTAGCAGGAGGAAACCCATTGATCGTGAAGACAACATGTAATTACCACGCATACGAACCAGAGGTAAGATTCGAACACCCAATTCTGGGGATGTGGAAGAACTGGTTTGGATTTAGTTACGAATCTTCCATTCATATCTACGTGGGTTTCCACTTGGTTATTCCAGTTTTACCTTAAAAAAACATGCCATTAGTAGGATTGGTTATGCAAAAATTGCGCATAGTTTTGAACAGGTGTATGAATATTTAAATAATGGCCTGGAGTGCCAAAGCCAGGATCTACTCCTTCCTCACACCCATTGTTTCAAGGAGGCAATGAAGATGTTTAAATAAACAAAGTAATAAACTGAACTGCTCTGGGCTTTAGACTTAAGAAGTACTTTAAAATGATTACCCGGTGCACAAAGGAGACCTCCTGGGCATATCTTCTGTACCATCTAAACCAGAGACCAACTGAGGCCACCTTCAGGACCATACAAACTAGAGACCTACTATGGACACCTACTGTATAGGATCCTACAACCTAAAACCCTTCGGAGGACACCTTTATGACCCTTCAAACTAGTTGCCCACTGGGGAAATCTTCAGGACCTTATAAACTAGAGATATACTGGAGATACCTTTAGGACCCTACAAACCAGAGACCTACTTTGGACATCTTTAAGAAATTAGAAACTAAAAGAGTCTTATCAAGGATATCTTGGTAAGTCTTGGTATGTCTTACCAGACTATATAAACCAGGGAACAACTGCAGATGTCTTCAGAACTGTACAATTCAATGACCTACTACGGGAGACCTACTGAGGACGCCTTCAGGACCATACCAATCGGGGACGTACTGAGTGTTCAGGACCCTACACACTAGAGACTTTCTCTCATCTTTAACAACTTAAAAATCAGAGCCCTTTTGGGGAGGTCTTCAGGAACATACAAACTGGAGATTTACATGGGACATCTTAAGGACTGATTAAAGTCTGTCCATCCCCATTATTAAACTCATCTTTAGAGCATCTTCACGGAGCAATTGATGATTGATGATCATTTCACATCAGTTGATTTTACAATAAGATGCCCTTCCTGCCACAACCCTCTGCATTTATCCAGTCTTGGGACTGGCACAAGAAGACACTGGGTTGTGCCCCCCTGTGGTTCCTTCACGGAGCAATTGATAATATCCCATTTTCGTATCAGACCAGCTCTTAAGGAGTCTTGAGTTTTTAAGACCTTTTACAGATGAACTGAGAGCTAGTCTGTGCACGCACTGTGCATAAATCTGTAATTCACACAGTCATGCAAGCATACAGCAATTTTCCACTTGAGATGTATTTCGGATTGAACAATATATGCTTGCAGAATGCTAGAATTTTAGATTAAAGGTATTGTACCAAACGTAAATGGGAAGAATGCAACAAAGCAGTTTACACTGCTATTACTATTAGTCTCAAAAAACTTATTTAATGCTGCCTTTAAAGCTCATTTTACTGTTATGAGACCTTTTATTTTGGACAATCCCTAAGAGAATATTATGGACAGAATATCTGAATCTGACTGAAATATCTCATTATGAGTTTTTGAGGCATTAAAACATGTAAGGGGGTTATATAGACTGCAAGGACTACGAAGGCGTGGTCATCATGGTCATGCAGTGAACTATTTCTACTCACATACAAAGGAATTTAAGTGCAATGTGTTTAACATGTGGTTGTAGGATCCTCTGAGAAAAGTTAAGTTTATTTTTGCTCACTTTATCAAATATATGATAGAAGTCAACTAAAACATTAAATATAGTACCTGTCCAAGAGAAGACCCTCCTCGCAACAGAGTCCTGACTGTTGCCACGGTTACCGCTAAGTGCCAGGTGTGCTTCATTAGGCTGCCGCTTATTTATASTCTTTCGCCCACACAGCCAGTGCGCAGTCCTTCAGTTCTCAACTWSTGAGCGTTCTTCTTTTCTCTTAGAACAGATCTGTTCATTGATCGCAGCATTGCTTATTGACAGTTTTCTGGATTGGGATTTCACCTTTGCACTAATCTGTTTGTCATAAAAATAAATCTCTTTCAAAGACTTGAAAAAAGCTAACGGGATGCAGAAGCAAACACTGAACAGCTGGAAATAAACAGCTGGCTCAAACAGGGAATGAAACAGCCTGCATCGTGCGTTTACTGTAGGAGAAGCAAGCTAGTTCCTGTTTTCACTGTTATTCAGAAGTGGGCAAAGTACACAGATTCTGGACTTCAGTAAAAGTAGAGATTCCCTATGGCAAATATTAATCAAGTAAGAGTAGACGTCCTCCATTTACATTTGTACTTGAGAAAAGTACAGAATTTCTCACCTTCAAATTTACTTAAGTATCAAACGTATTGACTTACTGTAGCCTTTTTCTCTCTCCCTGTTTTTTTTTTTTTGCCATCTGCARCCAGATCTGCTTCTGATTTGCAACACCTGTTGCATTATTAGCTGCGTTTCAAACGACAGGCATGTCACGCAGTAACTCATACTAGTCAGCAGGTGGCTTCAAATTCCCACTTCAAATATTAGATGGTGGCTATGTAATGCAAAGCCATGTAGAAATGTGGTTAAGTAGGAGTACAGATTTTTGCTGTACTATGTAGCAGAGTAAAATTACCCTCTAATCAAACTACTGAAGTAAAGTACATATGCCATAATACACTATGTGCTTACTGTAAGTATACTGTAGATACAGAAAACTGTAGGGAAAGTAAATGTACACGGATACCTCTGCTGTTATTTAAATTGAGGCGGTCATAGAATTTGAACATGGCACCTTCCGAGATGTAACAGACCAGACCCCTGCTGTTATCATACCTGTTCCCTCATCAGTATGTCTTTATTGTCTCATTAAGACAAAACAATAGAGCAAATCCTTTTAATGTTTTAGTAGCCTTAAATGCGACATATGTCAACCCCAACATCCATAGGAGTTTTAKCCTGAGGACGCAAAMGTCAGTGGTCATATTGTACATATAAAAACATCAGAGGGGTTCTTCAGGAGACATCAAACACCGGTTGTTTTATGAGGGATGAGGCAACTCCTGACCATGCTATAAAATTGACTTCCTGTCTTCGTTTTGACATGTCATGGGATTGCTTGACAGAAATGCTTCATTGCTTTCGTTTTCGTTCATGATGCATGTGTGTTAATGCTCCAGATGAAATACTCCTCAGTTAATGCATTTTACAGTACRTCTCAAACACCCTCTGTTGTACTTCGCCTTTGAATAACCATTCCAGTGTCTATGTAAATGAGCTGCTGCTGCTGAGCCACGCCCCTCCAGAGAATACCCTTGAGCTCTTCTTATATGAAGTCACAATAGGGGAAAATTTTTATTGGCTTGTTTAAATTCCGGCCAAGAAATGATAAAAGGACAAAAAAAAGGGAATGTTGGCTGGAGACCCGTCTGAATTTTGTATAAAAGGTCCCCTTTAAAGTGACCTGTTGAAGCGGTTATCTTCCAACTAAAACTAAAGGAAACTGGAGCACTGGAGCATAGCAGAAACCCAAACAAATGTGAATAAAACTTTGCATTCAGTCACATTGAACTGTACTGAAGTTAGGTAGAATGAAACAGAAATATTAATTACTATTGAATAGAATCATTAATTAATTAAAAAGTACTCAATGTGAATTTAAAATAAAATAGAATCCCTTAAATCAAGATGTACTAAAATAAATTGAATTAAACTGAATCATATATAAATGGAGGAAAACTGGATAAACTCAATCTAAACAGAAATTAAATTAAAGTGAGCTAGATATGTCAGTGAGAATTATAATGCATTAAGAAAAGAAGCAGCAATAAGGCAGCTCATGTGTGTGTGTGTGTGTGTGTGTGTGTGTGTGTGTGTGTGTGTGTGTGTGTGTGTGTGTGTGTGTGT
>QMIH01000551.1:86022-106022 GCA_003987875.1 Clarias batrachus
ACACACACACACACACACACACACACACACACACGCACAGGCTCCAATAATCACATACTATAGTCAAATCTCAAAAATGAGATATACAAACACGCATGAACACACACACAAACATACACACACAAAACAGAAGAGGAAGAGACAAGAAGCAAAGATAAGAAATAATAAGGGAGGAGGAGAGTAGATGAGATGAGAAAATCATTACAAACAATAGAAAATGCGAAATCAGATGACAAAAGAAGAGAAGTGAAAGTAAGAAGATCAGAGATGAGGAGATGAATAACGGGAAAGCTTAAAGGACTGTAAAGAGAATAGACTGAATAAAACCATCAAACACTTTCTTCTCACAGTCCTCCATCAGTCCTCTCATCTTTTGTTCTATTTCTCTTCTTTCCTCTTTCACCCCTCACAGTGATTTATTCCTTCATTCTTCTGCTTCATCATTTACAGCGCTAATATACTCCTTCACTTTCTCCATCCAGCGCTCACTGACTCATTTAATCTTTTGACTCCTTTCATTCATTCAGTTCCTCTCCTTTCACTCATTCTTTCCATTTTCACTCCTTCATTATTCATTCTGCTCTTCTTTCACTTCCTCAATCTTTCTCATTTCATGTCAGCACTCGTTCCCTCGTTCACTCTTTTGCATTTCAATTGCTCACACTTTTCCTTTTCTTTAGGACTCATTTCTTCTATTTTTTACTTTTCATTTCAGCACTCGTTCCCCTTTCCTCTTTTCCCTTCTTCATGGCATCAATTCCGCACTAGTGTCAGTAATTTAAAAGCTCCCTTGTCAGCATTTCAACTAACTCTTTTCATCTTTTACTTCTCTTTTTCTGTACGTTCGCTGTTACTTTTCATCTTTCATCTTCTTTTTAAACTGAGGATCTCTCCGTATAATATCCTTACATTGTATGCCAGATGTGGAACATCTGTCAGGTGTAAAGCTTAAGGTTCAGCTCTGTAGAGCTCCTGATTCTTTCATCATCTCACCTCTCATGAGTCAGCCCATKTATTTTCTTGCTCTCTCTCTTTCTCTCCCTCTCTACATCAATGTACTGTATATCCTTATTTTAGAGCATTAAAATAAGGAGTATGAAGCAATTTTGTGGTTCAGTTATTGACTGTTTACTACTATAAGTGCTTATTTTTCCACTAGTTTATCTGAGTTATAGGAGATTAAGGCTTGTGAATTAAGAATCAAGAGGTCTCAGAGATAAAGTCCCTAATCAGAGGTAGAAGTTGCCCAAGTACACTGACTTCATTACTGTACTTACAGTAAGTACACTTTTTATGTATCTTTACTTAACGTGAGTAGTTTTATTAGTGGATATTTTTTCCTCGTTCTCAACTACATCCTATAGCAAATATCTGCACTTGTGTTACGTAACTACAGTGGTGTATAGTATTTGAAACAGGAAAATTGTCATCTGCTGGCAATTATGCGTAATTGCATGATTTTTTGAAATGCTTAACAGGTGAAATGTGGCAGGTGAGATCAAAATCGGAGCTGGTTGGAGTAACAAAAACAGCTTGTTCACAGTCAGGAAGCAGAGAGAGAGGTTTACTATGACTAAGGCCATGTCCACACATAGCCAGGTTTTTCTAAAAACTGAGATAATTCTGGCCACATGACCTACGTTTTAAAAATATCTTTGTCCACATGAACACGCAAAATGTTTTGAAAAATATTCACCTTGGATAGAGTTTTCCAAAAGCTCTGTTTTCAACGACCAAAACAGCATTGGCATGTGGACAAAAAAAAAAAAAAGCAAATGAAAACTCACTGTTTTTCAAAATACCCGGCTACCTGTGGACATGGCCTAAGGATACTGTGAGCTAATACAAACTGGGGACAGTTTTATTCTTAAGTAAATTTAATAGTAAGTACTTAAGTAGAAACATGATTGAAGAACTTCTACTATTATTCTATAAACTAGTATTCCTACGTTTGCTGAAGTAGATGAGTTGTGTACTTTGCCCACCAGTACCCTAACTCAAACTCCACTTGTGGTGCAACCTGTAACAGTGTTGTCAAGTAAAAAAAAGTAGCTATTGGCTGCGCTAAATSATGGCATTGCCTAATTGGCATAATTGTCCATTTGCTTGAAATTGTAATGGACACTGTAGGAGAAAGGAATAACGTCATTGGAGAGATAAATAGTGAGTAAAAGACATATGTTATTTTTAGAATTGTAAATAAGCTATTTCCAGTTAATTCTTTGTAAATTAGATTATAAATTTAGACCATAACTTTTTTACATAATGCTTTGTTTAGGCCCACATTACATATATAAATTTTGTTCTGTATTGTTAAACATTAGAATCATTAATCATTAACATTAGAAATGTACTCATAAAACTGCTATGTGGGTCTGAATGTACTTTACAGTACATCTCCTCCTATTCAGGCTCGGGACCGCATGCAAAACTGCGAGTCAATGATTTACTGTAGAGTGACAGTGAAGAAACTTTTACATATTCATCCCATTCTAGAAACCAAGTGACTGCACAGCTGGAATGTGACAGAATGTAAAAGTCAGGAAAAAGTAACTTATTTAGAAGAGAGAGAAGACTAAATAACCTGCGAGTTATCTCAAGCCTGCCTTCAGCTACTTCATTCCTTTGAACCTGAAAAACGCCACCCCACTTAACCCCAAATATAATCCATCAGTCAAGACATGTTTGGCGTCTGAATTCTCAGTTGAAGCGGGGGATAAGATTGAACCCACTTTAGCTTCAGTTTATCTGCTGAATTCTGCACTTGAGTCAATCTCATTCGTTAAAACTGTAAACAAACTGCTTCCCAAGCCAGGTCAGTTACTAGAGAAGGGGGAAAAATTGATTCAGTTATGAATCACAATTTTTTTCGTGTGCTGATTCATATATCACCACATGGAATGATATATGCCTATTCATATAATCATCAGACTGACTCCAAAATCGATTTTTAAATGATTTATTACATTTATAATAGAGATGCACCAGTCGATCAGCCAGTGACTGGAACTGACTGTGCTGATTCTGTGCTGAGGTCCAGTGGTGCAAAAGAAATGCATTTTTATGAAGTTACATTATCAAAAATTGTTTGTGTTAAAAAGCCAAACTCTGCGAGTGGATTAGTCCCAAACCCACTMATTACACACGCAGGCTTGAAACACCACGAACGTGAATTAGTTTCAAAACACATGCACAAAGAATTTAATATCGAAATGTCAGGATATTTATAAAATAGTGATATTGCAATATTAATCAAATCTGCACCTAGGTATCGTTATAATAACATATCGGGTGGTGACTGATTATTCGGATCCTTACGAGTTAGAGATTGAAAGTCAGTTACGAATGAGTGTGTGTGCCACTCAAATTCAATAACACAACAAACATTCTCTGTTTGTTATCTTTTATCCATGTTTGAATTAGCCAGCATTTAAACAACCTAATTATTTATTTTATTGATTGATTTTGATATTGATTGATTTTCATTGTAATGTGACCTCATATAGGAAGATCCCCTTCCACTTTAAAAAAAAAAGTGTATAAGAAATGGGAGAAAAAAATATTATCTAAGGGATATTTCAGCTTAACACACATACAGTACTGTTTTTGAGGGCGCTTTAAGACCTGTGTCTACTTGGTAAAGAAATAGTACAATATGGACCTTTGAAGAGAAAGAATGAAGAGAGGCTGGAGACAGACAACTGTCTATAATAGATTCTATAACATAAGCAAAAGCAGAAGCTAATTTCTTTCTCTGTTGCTCTGTGACTTTTGCTCTATGACTTAATTTATGGTCGAAATTTCCACTTGKATAACATTTTTGGATAAAAAGGTTAAACAAACAGGTAAATAATGGTAAGGTTCTGTTCTACTCATTTAATAGAAATATGGACACTGTATAAATATAATGGGTAAATGCTGCATTATTTACTAAAAAATAAAAATTTTGCTCTGCTTTTAAGAAGTGTTATTTCCCAAACCACAGCTCGTCCTATTCACCAAGGATGAAGCTATGGCTGTTTTTAGCTCTGTGACGTCCTTCTGTCCATTTTTATAGACGCCAGTGTGTCAGAGTCAGACACTACATCAGCATGTCTGTCTGACTTTGAACGCTGAGGAACTCCATGCAGAGTCGAGTGTGTGAGAGTTTGGGAATGCAGTTTGCTTAGAGCTAACCTGGTGGCTATTATCGATCCATTCTCTTTAGCTTTAGTGGAAAAAAGTTTTTTTTTTTGGTTTAAAAAGTATGTAAAGAGATAAAAAATAGGACAGAAACAGCATTGCTATACAGTACATACAGTACAATGCATCTTGAAAAATGAGAATATTGTGAACATTTGTATTGATGGGTCGAGTGTTTCTCATYATTCTCTTGACAATATCCAATAGATTCTCTACATAGTGTCTCTTTATATTTCCACTTATTCTGCGTTAGAGTACAAGCTCACTTTTGAGTTCCAGGGTTGAATCCCAAATCGCATTAAATAAAAAGCTATGTAGTGTGCTCTCACTATGTAGGGTGCTTGATAGATAGAATCCCTTGTTCCACTCACCAAATAGTGCCCTTCTAGGGTTTAGAGAAAGATTGTGATTCAGTTTTGTGTGACCATTGTTAAAAACAGTTTTGTGGGCGGCACCCCACAAAATGAAAATCATATTTGTTTTTCAAAAAGATCCATTTGGCCTTACACACATGTTTACTAAACGGCCCAATGTAAKTRACACACAGTGATGCTGTCTGTTTAATTTACATTGAACACTTTTAGGAGATTGTCTATCGGATTGAGTCTGATCTACCTCATCATTCTCACCCATTCGTACATTCTTCAGTTATGAGACATCACTATTGACAGCTGATGTTTATTTAATACAAAAATCAAATATAACAGAAACATATTACTTAGGAATATGCTATTAAATGTTTTCAAATTAATAGTTTTTCCTAAATTATCCAATTCAAATTATCCAAATCGGTTATTCTTAAACATCCTGAGAAGTCTAGATTCTATGAATATATAAAGAATTTGAAAKRAGGCCAATTCTACACATCCCACCTTTTATATCCCACCCACTTTCTGATAAACCGGTGTTAAATTGCATTCATTTGCACATCAGAACATTACTGATTCTCATTTCTTCTATAACACGGCATCAGTAAACACACATGATATATTAAGCCTATGACTGCTTCAAACTAAAATCAAGATGAAATGAATTTTTTTAAACAAAATTATACCTTGTTGTCATGGTATTAAAAATATGCAGATATCAGTTATGCAACCAAATACCAGTACATTAGTCACAACTGGAATGAACTTTCGGGATGAATAAAGTATCTATCTATCTATCTATCTATCTATCTATCTATCTATCTATCTATCTATCTATCTATCTATCCATCTATCTATCTATCTATACTATCTATCTATCTGTCTTTACACACAACAAGCAAATAATGTGCTCATAATGGATGCAGATACAGATATGAATACATCTGGAATATATGGAAACTATAAATGTGTTTCATGGATGAAATAGAATGGGATGCAACTATAAAGTCGCACAAGGCATAAGAATTTACTTCCACACAGAAGGAAACATCAATATGAACATTACAGGACAAACGGGTGATCTTTATCACATTGAGATTATTGTTTTTAAATGCTAGAATGACTTAGATAAAATAATGTTGAGTTAATGTTGAAAGTGAACGATCCAACCACAACGCAGTAAACACAACCTCAAAATGACAAATTTGTAACCTTTATTTGGAGTATTTATGGCAATTAACATCCATTCATCCATGGCCCCTTAAGTTTCTAACAAGGTTTAGAATTCCAATTGGACACACAGTGTTCATAATCTCATGGCATGCATCTCTTAGCATTGTAGTGTTATCTCTCTGTTGAATTTTATTTCAGAAATATTAGAGTAATTTAATTAACATTTCTGAAATAAAATGAAACAGAGAAATAACAATACGGTGTAATATGGTGTGTGTGCTTCAACACACACACACTATTACYCCTAGTGGTCTAGTGGTAAGCATGAATCACTCTCACAACAGTGACTAGAGTTCCTGATCAGGTCATCAGTTTGGCATTAATATGGTTTTAAAGTTGAGTTTGCGACATTGTGTAAGTGGCATTCGTCCAACGTTATCCTGTCATTATGAAGTCAACATGCAAACCAACAAACCATCAGTTGGGTGAGTGATGCAGAATCCAAATCTGTTTTGTTCAGCATTTTCTATTGTTTTCATGGATGGCATGGTAAGGGTCATTGTTCATTTATTTAGGCCAAGCTCCAACAAAATCTCATCAAAATCTGGATAGAAATGTGAATAATTTAAGAGCTAAAAAAATACAGATGTGCACATTGACCATGATCGATGATGTTTGGGACAGAAAAAACATACAACATATAGAAAGTACACTACATATCCAGAATGTTTGTGGACACTTGACCATACAGTATACAACCAGACTCTGCCAACCCCGCCCAGCCCCCCACCCAAACCAAACCTCCATTGCAACATGGTTTGCCCAGTGTCCTGCACCGCAGCCTCTGGAGATACACAGAAGCCACCACTGACATCCCAGTATCAGGGCTATCCTCGATCCAAAATCTAAAAAAAAATCTTCCCAAAAGACTTAAGGCTTAAGTATAGCATCAAACGGGAATTAATCCAGTTCACTGATGATTGTTTTCTCTGAAAACAGTTTTGTACCTGTATTTTGTACCAATAACAAAAGTGGACTCCAAATTAACTTAAACACCTCTAGTGTTATACTGAACTCCTGTTATGCTGAACTTCCAGCCTCCTAACACACAGTATGACTGCAGATCAATCCCTGCTATCTGATATCACCCAAATGAGGATGGGTTCCCTGTTGAGCCTAATTCCTCTCAAGATATTGTCGTCTCAGTTTTTCCTTGCCATTGTCACCCCCTGTCTAGCTCATCAGGGACAATCAAATAATTATAATTTATATATTTTTCTTCACATTTTTGAATAGCATAATTCCATAATTTTTATTCTGTAAAGCTGCTTTTTGGCAATGACCATTGTTAAAAACACTAGATATATAAAATTTAATGAAATAAATTACATTGAATAAATCTGGAAACGATGTTCAACAAGCACATGCAGGTGTGTTTTGTTTCTGTGACCATCATCTCTTAAACTCTCTGTGGGCTGGGAATCTGAGAGAGGCAAAATCATTACCTGAGACAGGTATGTTCTAAGACACATCCTAAGACATAAAACATGTCATATAATTCTTATGCATAACGCAGTTTTTGTATCGAGCTGATTTAACACTACAGGAGAGCCAAAAATACTAAGGTTTCCTGTTACTACACTTAAATAACGCTTAATTCCTAAATTATTTTCATTGTGGACTTTGCTTATGGTTAATGAGTTAATTAATTCCAGGAGTAAGACAGATAAGGGACTTCTCGCAAATAAAGCTGACATGACAACTAATCCAGGTTCATCTATGATGACATCCATGTAATAAATGTTTTCACTCTTGCTATATTTACTTAAATATAATTACATTCTGGATGACACTAATTAAAATGCTGTTTGCAAATAAAGTACTGAACACTGACTTTTTTTTTTTAGTTTAACTGTATAAAAATATTAAGAGGCAAGATTGTATATACTGTATGATATATTAACATTGTTAATGCTAGAACCGATTGTTTGCTAATGTCTGCTATTGACCGAAAATCCATGAGTGTGTGTCACTTCCCAAAATGTATTCCGGTCTAATCCACTGCCTCAAAGTTTTAAGCTGGTTTGGAGAGCAGGTGAACTTTTCAAGGCAATATGACAACACACACATAGTCTATCTGGAAACATAAGGAAGTTGGAAGAAGTCAGCACAACATGACATGCCAAGGGGCACAAGATGTGTCCAGATGGTTCAGCTACAGGTAGCCATGTTTCAGCAGCGTGGATAATTAAAGCCAAGTCATAATGCAGGTGCCAGTGGTGCGTTCCAACAAGGTTCTACAAGCAATCATGTGCCAGCTGTTACCAAACAAGTGTGACAGACGAGAGCTAGGAAGTCTGCCAGAAGGAAGGAAGGAAGTACAGAACACTTGACGCACAAGCTGGCATTAAAATCTTTGCCAAATGGATTTTTGCTACTTGGCTAAACTACTTGGGGGAATGTGTCTCAGCAGGTGGCAGTTTAAAAACACAATGGACGGTTATTGAGCAAATTGTTATAAAACACTTTGTGGAGAATAAGGTAAGTACTTAAGCTGTGTCCCAAATGCTAGAATTAAAAAACTAGGTAGTTTTGTTTGTTTGTTTGTTTGTTTGTTTGTTTTCCCCCTAGTGCTCATAATGGATAAGGATCTACGTGTCGTCCAAACGATGGCTTTGATTTAAACAGTGATTTTTCTTAGCTGATGAATAGCATATTATTTCTAGCAGGCCATTAGCAAGCTGCTAGTCTTGTTGAGCTTACTGAGATAAATAGCCCAAGACTAGCAGCTTGCTAATGGCCTGCTATAATAATAATATGCTATTCAGTAATGTCCATTCCAGTCCTGCCTCTGAAAAATCTTTAGATTTGCCTGTTTATGTAATTTGCACATTTATATAATTTAATTCAGTGTTTAAAGATTGGTCTTTTAGCCAAATAAATAGCACCTGTTCGGAAAAAGAAAATATTATGAATAAAAAAATAAATAATTTTCATTTGCGGTCATGAGCTTACTGCTTTATTGACCTTAGCTAAATAACTTTTTTTTCCCTAATCTAATCTTTCATTGAAATTATTCCACAAAATGGGTTTCATTTCAAAGGCTAAAACTGATGGGATTTAATAAACAAGCAGTGGACAAGCATTAAGAAAAGTATAATAAAAGTGCAAAAAAAATGTTGCTAAGTGATCTACTGTAGCAATATGGACATTAAGCAGAGCTACCTGTAGCTAAAATGTAAGGGTAGCTAACTACAGTAGCACACTGCCATTAAATGGAAATGGAGAAACAGAGTAAACATAAAAACAAGACCAGGTGATGAATGTTTCTCTTCATGTATTGATGAATTTTTAGTAAGACTCATTACAAGGCAAATTAAACTGTAATTACAGTTAGTCTTGACTGCCTGATAATGTCATATATTACATATATATGTCATATGTCACCATTTTGAAAATCACACCACCTTCTAAAGCCGTCAAGTGAAGTATTGAATACCCAAAGATTAGACTGACTGTATGGAAACATACTCATATTCACATCTGCCCAGATTTTAACGTAGCAACATTATAAAAAGCACTGGATTAGAAAACAAAATTTACTTACAGTTTGAGTCTGAGAAAATCCTACACATCTTCCAACTTATCAGAGCTCACCGCCATAGTGGACCATCCGATTCGCACAACAACTTGTTACAGGTTTTTTGGCAGTTCCCATTTTATCCGGGGTTGGCACCGGCACTGCATATACAGTGGCTGGGGTTTGGGCATTGGCTGGGAATCGAACAATGCCGTCCGCATGGCAGGCGAGAAACCTACCCCTTTAGTTTCAGACATAATAAATAAAAATAATCATAATGCTATAAGAACTTTGACCGACAACATAATAGACTGATCTGTGTGATGTACCACATATTCATTTTAAATGAAAAGCTGTGTGTGTTTCTCAAACACTCACATTATTTAGATTTGGCAGATCTTTTATCTCATTGGCGTATAGGATGTATACAAGTACAGTGGAACCTCGGATTGCGAGTAACTTGATTTACGAGTGTTCCCCAAGACAAGCAAAGATTTTTAATAAATTTTGACTTGAAAAACGAGCAAGTCTTGGTGGAGGGAGGAGGAGTTTTACTGTGTAAGATGAGGAGAGGGAAGGGGCTAATTCCACACACACACACACACACACACACACATGGCGCCTAAGCACACAAATGGAAACATTTATCTGTTGGGTTTTATTTTAACTTTTTTTAAAGGTTCCACTGTACCTGCTTTCGTTCTCTCTCGCTCTCTCTCTCTCTCATTCTATTGATCTCCCTCTCTCATTCTCTCCAGCTTCTCTCTAGTCTTTCTCTTTATCTTCACTCCCTTTCTCTCCATCTCTATACGTCTCTTACAGTAGCTTGCATCATTTCTTATCTTCCTGGATCTGAGAATGTCAAAGCTAGCATCTTGTCCTGATCAGATCCAGGCCTGTTACTGTGACACTACACTACCAGAATCATGTGTGACCACTATTTGAATAATATGCAACAGAACAGCTGTTAAATATCACAATGTTCTCTATACCCACCAGGACAGACTTGTGCTTCCTTGATTCTTCATGATAACCTCAATACATGGACTCACACGTCTCTGGCCATGGGGCATTCGGGAGTTATACATACCTGCTTTCGGTATGAAACCCAGTCTCACAGAACAAACATATAAAGCATCTGCTGCACCTTACAATACAGTATATACAACATAATGTATATCATTCTGTTACAAAACTTACATGTGATTTATACTTGCTTTGTTATCAAGCAAAGCCCATTTCATGAGCAAAGTTTATGCTTTTTGTTACATACAGTATGATTCAACTATATATAATAACAATTACTGGTATTATGATTGATCATTAATCAATTACTGAACTAAAATAAAGCGTATTGACCAATAATATTTGTTTCGCTCACAAATCTACTCACTTACTTACCACAAGTGGTATTGTGCAGCTAAGGAAGTGCACAATATATCATTTTAACAGTGTTGCTTTTGATAAGAACAAGAGCAGTCTTTTTGAAAGGTGATGTTTTTTGTAATATAATTATTTGATTTGTTTTGAGTCTGCTTTGTCAAAGGGAGCCTTTTTTTTTAATTCACACACAAACAATTAATATTTTTATTTATTCCTGAGGGTAAAAGTTGGTAAGATGAAGAGTCACCCACCATGGACATAAAAAAAACTATTGCTTGCTGAAGGGGAAATACCTTGTAATGCCTTTCCCTTCAGTTTCCAGTTTCTGCATTTTGATTGGCTAGAAAAATGCATTTCCACAAAAAGGCTTTCAAGGGCAGTTTATTTAAAGCTACAGACATTAAAACAGCACATCTGTGGAAGACGTGAAACTGAAAGAAAATCAGGCAGGCAAAGTGTAGGATCAGAGTTTTATTTCAGCTGGAACATTAACAGATGTATTTTGGAGAGCTCTTAGACTTTTGAGTAAAAAAACAAATTAATATAATATGTTATAATCAATTTGTCTTACATAACTAATCTTTAGAGGGAAAACGTTTTATTAATTGTTAACGTGTTCTAGTCACATTAGTTGTAATGAAATATGCAACAGTTATTGTAACATTTTCACAGGCATTTTTAAAATGTCTAGTCTCTGCAGTCTTTGTAACCTAAAGAATTTATATCTGTAAAATAAAAAAACGATACATTATGGCTTACATATAAATCTTATTGTGGTATAAGTGGAAGAAGTTAAGTTCTATAGATTCAGAAAATCTGATCCATTGATATTAATCACATCGAAGGTACAGGCAAGGGTTTTTTTTTTTTTCTTGTTTTTTTTACAGGCTTTATTTTCATGAGGACTGTGCTACATTAGGTACATGCCTTAAAAAAAATCTTTGCAGATCACATGACTCTTCCTTGGCTTAAAAAAAACAAATATTACCCTTTGGGTTTGTCTCTCTTTAATAAAACCCCAATCCTGCACTTGCACCTCTCGTCTTCAAGCCATGACACTGCTCCACTATCCATCCCAATCTCTGCCTCCATCTCTTCTTTTACATTTCTCTATCCATTTCTTGTCACTTTGCTCCCTCCAGATATGTTCCTATTCTATGTATCTCTTCTATTTATCTATCTCTGTCTCAATCTGTTTCATTTCTCTTGCTATTCCTTTATGTCGCTCTTATTTTCACACACTCTCTCTCTCTCTCTCTCTCTCTCTCTCTCTCTCGCTCTATCCATCTCTCTGAAAGACGTCAGTTGGCTTTATTGAAACAGCACTTGTAAACACTCCATTTACTCACTCTCTCTCTCTCTTGGAGTTCAAACCTTCCAGCATCAGCTACATATGCAATCTTAACCTGTCAGACTATTGTAAAAAAAAAAAGAAAAAAGAAAAGTAAATAAATAAATTATCTTGCAAAACATTTACAAAAGCTGGATGATTTTTCCCTTTCTGAGCATCCAGGCTTTTATGTGAAGTGCAGTCATTATGACCATACAAGATTAGAAAGCACAATGCAATAGCACTACACCAGAAACCGCCATAATTCACAAGCAACTGCTATGCTTCCCGACACTTCCTCAACATCTTTAACCCACCACCATCACCACCACCCACGAGTCTAACTGCTCAGTACTTTCTTGAAAGAAGAGATAGTGGGCATCGACAGACGTACAGTTCTCCTTCCACATACACCCACACACAGATCATCAGTCTCCAGTTTCACTAATATCAACATTTCTGTCCTTCTCCTCACCAACCCACTAGCGTTCTGTACTTTCTCCTAGCACATAATTTAATTTCAATTAAAGATTTAGTTTACAAGGGTAAAATTGTTAAACGAACTCAGTCAAGTACACACAGTGTGTGTGTGCGTGCGTGTGTGTGTGAGGGAAAAAGAGAGAAAGAGAAAGAGTGAGAGAGAGAATGCATCAGGGGAAAAAAAAAGTCTGCCACTTCTAATCTGACCGACTGCCTAGGAAATTATGCCAAATAAAGTAACCTGTAACACCAATCTTGCTTTTAAATGAAATCCCAAAAAGCTACAATGAATACGATGGAAACTGTAAAACACTAGTAACTGACAGTATTTTAACTAGAAAGGAACCTCATGTGGCAGTGCATTCAGCACATCAGTAGTACACTGGACAGATTATGTTCATTTCTTTAGTGTTGTGTAATTGACCTCAGGAAGAAGCCTAAAGTGAGGCTCAGCAGTTACAGCTGTGCCTGGAAGGCTGTGAGTTTGAATCCTGGTAGCACCAACCACCTTGAACAAGGTGCTTAACTAGGGACAGGAAGCATCAGATTTGATGATCATGATTCGATTTACCCTGAGATTCTATAAGTATTATGATTTTGTAAATATATTTTTAGTTCAATAATATTTTGTTACAATTCTAAACAAGCTTGGCAAATAATCTGGTGTACTGCCAATGTGTGAATCGTTTAAAGCGCTCCACCTGTAGGATTATAGGGAAATGGGAACATTTCACCAACCCAAATTCAAACATATATTAATAAAAAATAACAATATAACATTGATTTTGAAGTCAGTGTTGTGATATATGAATTGCTACACAAAAGAATCTCAATACATCACCAAATTGATTTTTCCCCACCTCTATTCTTAAGCTTCTTCTGAATGGCTCGCCTTTGAAAGACAGCTTCTGCTAAATAAATCAATATACTGGAACGAGTGGCAACTATTTTCCTGGCACTGAGACACCTTTGGTAATTGATTACAGAAAGAGAATGTTTGTCAAAACTTGCAGATCTTTGAAATCAATTACGGGATTGCCTCGTCCAAGGATACATGCGGTGCTGCCTTCAACTCTAATCTAAATTAGGTACTTCAGCCTTTTATCAGGAGCTACCCAACAATGCTTTCTACATACCAAAGACCTAGAACAATGCCTTGCAACTATAGCATACTATGTGTTTTTGTTGCACCATGATTTATGCATCGAACTCAGCACCTATAAAAGCTAGCAGCGATACTCTGCAGGCATGATATAAATAAGGAGGCATGTAACATCCACAAGAGGATGCTGTACTGTATATTCACCACAGTGTGTTTGTTTTTATTTCCCTTGCCATGCAATGTAACATAATTATGAGGTTATTATTTTTTACCAAGTACATCAAGTTCTGGAACATGTGGTATCTATACTGTATATCTGCATAACCCTTTGCCACTACAGACTGATTGGACAATGTGCATTGGGGTTGGACTCTTATTCCGAGGGTACACTTCAGTGATACAGCTGATTGGCTTCACACGAAGTTGGCTTTTGTTTCACCCCTGTTCTGATCCTTTCTTTCAACTGTACTGTTTGGTTTGTTAAGGTTTCCTTTTTTCCCGGTTTTGGATTGTGGTTTCTATTTTGTGAATACTGTATGTTATAACATTTGTGAAAATACAGATGAAAATACAGAAAATACAGTGTTTGCATTCCACCAATCCTGACATTACATTAAAATAGATCAAAGGTGGACTCAGAATAGTCTCTTGGTGGACATTGTGATAACCTTAATTGCCATTTAAATTAAAATAAACATTATTTCTATTTATCAGGCTAGAAAGTAAACAAAAGTTGATCCTAACTGAACCTTGAGAGAGAGACCAGATTATAGGGCCCAATGTGCTGTCATTGACATATTAATAGACAAGCATTTACAGGACATCTATTTATTAAGGCAAAATAGAACATCATCTGATGTGTAATTGAACCTTGAGGGGCACCAAGTAACACTGCTAGCTGCGGTGTAATTGATGTGGTGTCATTGATGCTGTCAATACTAAAAGGAAAATAATTATTTTCTTCTTAATAGACCAAAAATAGATTTTAATGTACGTATATGGATAAATAAAAGAAGTGGTGGACTGAGCGTCAAGCCTTGATGAACACCATTTGACTATAACTTTTGATGTTACTTTGACACATGATAGCTGTTCTGATGCAACATATTCAACATATAACAAAATAACTGGTAAACATTTCAGGATTAACTGTTGCAACACTCTTTGCCTGAGTGATGATGAAGCAGCTAAACTTGTTTACTTTGACTAGCTTCATTCCATGAAGTATGCTGCAAGTGAATTGCATTTATAAGCTGCTCCAGGATGGATAAGCACTGCATGTGTGCGGTGAGATAGAACATAAATGTAATATTTCTGAATGTGTAGTGTTGTGAGAAAACTTGTTGGATATCACTGTGACTCTGAATTCTCCAAAACAGACAAAGATGATGTTTGGGTTTTGGCCAGTATTGAGACTTTCTGCCTCTAACCTATCACATCAAATTTAAGAAAGCATAAATATATTTTGCCAGTATAAATTTGCATTTATACTGGATCCTTGAGGGACACGTGTGTTGTACAATGATTAAATGTTTGGTTGATTATTCAAATCACTACCCACTTCTTTTTTATTAAATATTCCGTGAAATGGTATAAAACCTGCTAAAATGAACCTGCCATGTGTTCCAAAAGCTTTCTTGGCAATCAGAGAATTCATGTCTTTCAGTCGCTGTTCTTTTTTATATTGCTCTTTTTTAAATGACACCTAAGGGAAAAAAGTGCAAAGCTGCTAAGCGACTACACAGTACAGAGAGAGAGAGAGAGAGAGAGAGAGAGAGAGAGAGAGAGAGAGAGATGCTGAAATGAGAGTCCTAAAGCTATTCGAGGGAGCCCAAATAAATCAATACAAATCTGCTTCCCAGAATGCAAAGCAGGGTTATCCAACAAAAAAAAAGTTTCTGCTGAATACAATAAATGCTAGCAACTTTGTCCTATATTGAACCTGCTCTATAAGTCAGACTCATTAAGAGAGACGAGAGGAACTGCAGTTTAATTTAGCCAGCAGTTTACCGTGGAGTCGTCTGTGAATCCGTTTTCCTTTATTGAGCGATCTTCTTCGTAATGTGAGCAGACAATGCTGAACACACACTACATTATATTCCCATGAAACAGATATTCAAAAAAGTAGAGAAGCTGTGTGTGGAGAAAGTCAAAATGCGATACTGTATAAGTGTGTATTTAATTCCAAATTCCTGTTTGCTATCAAATAGGTTATGCATTAGATTGAGAAAAAGGTTAACAAAACATAAGCTTAATGTCTATTAAACATTCATGGAAGGAGTCTCCAGTGTCTCTAAATGTCTCACTGTCTCTAAATGTCTATTAAACATTTATGGAAGGAGTCTCCAGTGTCAGCACTTGATGCTGCTATGGGAATACAATCAATTTCATGGCTGTAGCAGTAATTCCACTTTATTACATCAAACCACAGCAGTACAGCACATCATGAAGCAGCAGATTCTTCTGATTACTGCAGAAAGCAAAAGTGAAGAGCGAATGACACTTATGGACACGGTGCTAAATTATTACGAAGCTAATTAAATGGTTAAAAAATTAATTCAAAATACTTGCACAACAAATAGATCACCAACAGAGAAGTTTCTGGTTTACCTGTACAACCCAGTATGTTTACAACCATGTTTAAAAGGCCTGAGATCTTAACAGGAATCCGTGTCATATTACATAATACCATGTTTGATGATATTAATAGTAATGCGTTACTGGCAGATCAGCAGAAGCCTGAAAATTAAACTACAGCATGCATGGTCACAAGTTACACTACCCCGACGTTTCCTGCACTGTCTCCATAGAAACAGAATGAAACCATGGTTACTACTTCTTTTCTGATTTTCTGAGCTCAGTGAGCAGACAGAAAATCGTCACTCTTTGATATAATCAGTTTTTTTTTTTCAACATGAAATCACGTGATCTGGGCTGCTGAGTGACGTGCTTGTCACTATCACCCGGTGATCATGAGATCGATTCCCGGGTGATATGACGATCCTCCATAGCCTAGAGAGAGACGCCTGGCTGTGCTTTCACAGTCAGGGAGGGATGACATAACACCCACATCAGGCATAGCGACTTTAGACAATCATGGGTGTCTGTGAGCTCACGCAGGTGAGCCATAGTTCGAAAAGATGTGTTCAGCTGCTTCAGGTATGTTCAGAGGAAGCATGTGATAGCCTACACCCCACCCCAGATCACCCCGATTACCCCAACCATTCCCATGACGTTGCTACTCTGATGGTTTACTCTTGTAAATTTTATTTCAAATGTATACAGTCGATATTTTTTATTTTTTATTTTTTATCTCCACGAGTTTTGGACTGGTTATTACTTTAATAAAGATCAATACACCAGGGTTTCATTTCCGCATATGTCATATAAACATTATTCTACAATCACATTCTTTATCTTAAACACTTTTAAGTCTTCACTTTTTCTAAATCTTATTCAGCGGATTCCAAGTGCACTACCTCTCCTCTATCCTCCACCAAGGGCAAGGCAGACTGGCTCGCCAGGCATAACGCATAACAATTACACATGCATATTTATAAAGCTGCGTTTGGAGAAATGCACATACTGTCACAACTATTGTTCTGCGAATAAAGCAGAGGAAAACTAAAATTTTAATGCAGAAACAAATGGTCAAATGATCAATGCTGTGGAAAGGTCGAGATGAGTTACCAGTGGGAATGGAACAGCTCGGTGCTGCTGTATGCCAAGCACGGGTACAAATCTGGTAAATTAGTGTCAGTTGGGAAAAAATAATGTTTTGGCATTTTCTGTATGAGTGAGAGACAAGGAAAGTCTGTGTGCTGCTTGAGTGAATAAGTGTGATGGTCATAATAATAAAAATGCATGATGAATTAAATCATGAAGCTACAAGTCAATCACTTCGTTTCACTGACTTTAAGCATCAGTCTTAAAGCATTCAACAACAACAACAACAAAAAAAACATACAGATGTGGAGCATGTGTTAGTTCTGAGATGCTTTTCTCTTTACCACAGTGATTAAAAGTGGTTATTTGGCAAACCAGAGCCTTCCTGGCAGCTCGGACCAGTCTGGTCATTCTCCTTAGACCAGATGTTTTTATATACTGTCTTGATAGTATTCAGCAGTGTTTCACAATTTCCTCATTTCCATGGTCACATGTTGAATAAATTCTCTCTCTCCCTCTCTATTTGCCAATTTACTTTTTATTGTCTTTTATTTTATTGTCTTTTATATATTCATCAACCAGAAGTACACTAGTACTTTTTTCATTTCCCCAAATTATTCTAATGTTTAATAAGTGACAAAGCTCTGTTAGATTTATTGAGCACCTTTTTATACATTGGAAATTTCAATGTACTGTATATAGAGTATGAATTGTGAAATAAAAGAAAAAAACTAAACGGTAAGAATAAGCAATAAAAATAAAAGGTGATAAAGTAGGCAACCAATGAAAATGGAAAAGTAACATGCTAGTAGAAGTATACAGAAACTCTACTTTTTTTTAGATTATTCTTTCCTTATTTTTAAGAAAATTTCGACAGCAGCTTTCAAATGATTATTGTTCATTCCCTGTTTCCTTTAAATATTGCTTTTTCATTAACTGTCTGCAGTTGGAAGGGTTATTTTTGCTGCCAGAACATCTGGCAACTTTATAGATGTTGGGACAGAATTGATATTATGGAAGGCGCTCACAAAATGAGGTCAATGTGGACTACATGAGGATGGAATAACACCGAACAAATGTCGCTAACACAATATTGCAAAAATGACTTCAAACCAATATTAATCGCAAACTTATGGTCTGATCGGGAAACTCAGATGAAAAATACCAGGCAACAGCGATTTTATTAAATAATAAGCTGAAAAGCAGTTAAAAATCTAATAAAACACCCAGCTTAAAATGTGAGGTCTGTCCTGTGTAAGTGGACATGACGCATGATGTTGTACAAGCACCAGATTACAATAGAATAATTTGGGAGCTAAAATGCACCACACTAAATTGAAATTTTACATAATTTTATCAACATCATCCTAACTTTTAAAAACCATGTTGCCGTGACAGTTTCTTGTTGCAGCTCTATTATAATGCCCGTCCAGCATTCGGGTTCCTATTGTTTTTTTTGTTTTTTTTTAGATACATGAAATGTTGTTTTCATGAAGTATATTTTCCTCACTTCAAAGCTTTTTGCAATATAATAAGCATATAGTGCACCATATGCGTACAGTTTAATCATTTACATGCAAAATCGATTTTGTTATATAAACTGAATTAGGCTTGATGCTCTGCTCTGATGTGCTTCCCTTTAGGGCTATGAAAGATGAGGGTACCTGCGGTTGAACTGCAGCGCAATCATCAATCAGTTACTTCAAATGACTTGGGTTTTACACACATTTTAGGGTGGATTTAATTGGGAGCATCATCAGACAAGTGCAACTGTTCAGGTATTCAGCACAGAGAGAAAAGTCTTCTTAACTATTCTATATGTAAAATATAAGTAAAAACCCATTGTTATATTCATCAACCAGAAGCGAAGCTCTTTAAAAACTTTCTGTAATGCATTTCAGTCTGTCTAGTTTTCTCAGCAGAAAAGTTTTGACTGAAAGAAACAAGGCAAAAAAAGGAAGCTGAAAAGGAAAAAAACTGAAAGAAAAAACAGAATAAAAGAATACAAATATGCAGATCAAAAAAAAAGCAATAAGTAAGAAAGAAAGAAAGAAAGAAGCATGTTGGGTTTTAACTCTCGCTTCATGTCTACCTAAGGAAAGCGATGCAGTGCTGCTTTAATCTTTCGAGCTTTCTAACAGTTCATGTATAAATTAAAATGAGTAAATAAAATGACAGCATGAGGCTGCATATGATACTTACCATTTGCATGTCATTAGCATGTTAGAAACACTATTTCATTTTTGAAAGGAAACATCATTATACAGAAATATTGTACCTGAGTGGAGTACATGAATAGGATTTCCTGAAGTATTAAAGGAAGAACTTTGTGTGAGATACTCTAAGTATGTGCACATGCAAGATGACAAGCTTTCCAATTTCCTAGCATTTAAAGCCCTCTAATGAATGCCAAAGCCCCTGTGCTTATGTGAGATGAGCACCGTGCTTTCTTACACATTACACTAGAACAAAAGCTTCCTGACAGATAGCTTATACCTTCAATTACACTCCCAAGCACATGGGAACAATCTCAGCATGAAAAGAGATAAAGACCTGTCTGTTTGGATGTGATTTCATGTAAAACTGGATTTCCCTTTACACAAAGCATTAAAGCACTGATCAAAGATCAGCCCAAACATGTGTATTATAAGCGTCAGGAAACGTGTTCATTAACTAGAGCCCAAGACACAAAATCTCAGTACACAGACAGCTCTTTCAATTAAAACATGAACAAGA
>QMIH01000551.1:111022-117831 GCA_003987875.1 Clarias batrachus
TGAATATCACCTCTGATACCCTCAAATATGGCAAATGTGCTGTACTGAGATTTTTCACACCAGCCTGCACACTACAATTAATTCCCCCAGAAAAATTAAGCTGATCCTAACTTTCTGCAATTTTCATACAAGCTGGTTTGTCATTAGACGATGTTGCATAAAATGAAGCATGAAAACCTTGGATTTGAGTTTCAGATGTTTAATTTCTGCAGTCATGTAAAAAATAGAATGGGTGCCAGAGGCGTGACGTGCTCCCTTAGTATGTGACCAACAAGCCAAAATGATTGTGGGCTTTGTTAGGCATGAGTTATAATTTTAATATGACATGCTTTGTGACTTCATTCAATGCCAAAAGCTTTAACTGAGAAAATATATTGCTATTGTCTATAACACTGGGACTGACAGGTCCATAGCCCAAACCTCCATTACCGGGATCTGAGAGGTGTAGGATTCAGTAGGATTTAACAGGTATAAAGGACACACCTCCTTTACTAGGATCTGACAGGTACAGGGGACACACCAACTTTAGTAGGATCTGACAGGTACAGAGGTTACATCTTCTTTACCGGGTTCTGACAGAAACAGAAGACACACCACCTTAAAGAGGATCTGACAGGTGCTGAAGTCACGCCTCCTTTACCAGGATGCAACAGGTAAAGAGGTAACACCTTGTTCACTAGGTTCTGACTGGTACAGAGGACACATCTCCTTTACCAGGTTTGGACAGAAACAGAAGATACACCTTCTTGCATGTACATTGTTAAAAAAAAAAAAGAGGCCACACCTTCTTCAGGAGGATCTGGCCGGTATAAAGGACACACCACTTTTACCAAGATCTGACAGGTACAGAGGACACACCTCCTTTAAGGAGAATCTGAAAATCCCTTTTTTTTAACTACAGATAACACAAAGTTGAGCTAAATGAATGTCATGTTAGCAGACTCGATCTCTGAGCTGCACTAGTGAGGCCTGAGCCTCCTAAGAAACAAGAAAACTCTTAAACTGCCTCCTCCGCCAAAACTTCAGGACAGCCTTCGAATGCTAATCTGACTGCGGAAGCCTAAAAAAACCCGCAGTCCAAGCCCCAGTGGACAGAGAGCGAGAAAAAAGAGAATGAGTTAGTGAGGAATAGAGACAGACCATAGAGTAATTTCACGCAAGATCGCTTTCAAACTCCACCTGTCCAAATGGCACTGTGGAAAAACACAAACAATTTGTGCAACGGCAAGAGATGCATCTAGAACCCAAAGCCTTCATCTCCGTGGGTCATGGCGAATCAGTAACCCACTCCAAACACCCGAAATATTTACACAAGGTAACAATATAAGCAATTGACCTCCACTTAAAGTGTATCCATTGTGCGATTCACAACCACAAGGACAGTGCTTGTTTATAAGCAGACATGAAAAACAAAATTCAAATCAAACAAAGACAAAGGGTAAGGATTGAATGTTTTGTATAAAGTCAATACAAACCTCTCAGCAGTACAAGTCTGATATCAGTCATGTGCTGTTAAACGCCTTTCACATGATTAAAGGTCAATCATATGTGCAAAAAGAATTTTTTTTTTCAAGCTGATATATTTTAAGCACCCAGTAACTGAACACAATGACAAAATAACACACCGTAATAATGTAATACAAAGAATGTTCTTGAACACGACTCCTCAACCTGGGAATTTAGTGGAAGGGGTGTTGTAATTGTGATGCACAGCAAGTTTTAATATGATAACCTCTGCCTCGCAAACTCCAAGATTTAATTGACTGGCTTTAGCTTTGATTATGCTACACAGTGTGGTGGCGCGCGATTTCCCATCCTCCCAGAACCACACTATCACTATCACTATCACACTATCACACTATCACAATTCAAAATTGTGGAATATGCCTGCCTGTGCCATCGTGGAAGAAAAACTCCATAGATATGATTATAGAGAGGCCACTATGCATGACGGGTACACTGTTCGTGCCATTCCTTTCTTACCCTTATGCACTCTGATATAGGGTCAGTATGGACTCATCTGACTCATGACATTTTCCAATTCCAAAATTCTGTATTTCTGATTAGTCTCACTAACAAGTGGTTTTGTTATGGCCACATGGTTGTTTAGTCCCTTTTTTTTTTTTTTTAGTCTCGCCACACAGTGCATGTGGAAATGCTCTTACTTTCACTATTAAAAAAGCTCTGGTTTCTACTGTCAGTTTTTTACCCTGCATCTTTACAAAGTTATCTCTATTCATTTTTTTAATTTAAATTAAAACTAATCATATTGCAACACTTCATTAACTCTGAAATAAAATTGAACCTACAAGTTGATTCACTTGCTCATTGGGCATGTCATGCAATAATGCAAACGTTTCCAAACTAGAGTTTGCAACCCCACTTGAGGGGTCACAAAAAAAACATGTCACAATGTCCTCTATGGTTTTATGCATTTATTTTACAAAATTGTTTTTAAAAGTAAGTAAGCTCCAGTAAATAAAGCTATGTTTAAATTAGGCGTGTACATTTCATTCACTATTCTTTGATGTGGCTTTTTAATCGTTCCAGATGTAGATAAAGAAGCCACTGTTCAGTCCCTTCTGACTTAAAAATCATTGTCAGGACTGTGAACGTTTCCACTAGACTGGTAAATCATTTCATGAATCAGGCCTTCGGTTTAAAGTCACTTATGTTCATTTATGCAAAATTCACATTTTAGTCATTTTAACCACCTTAAAATCTCTCTCTAGTGTTTGTGTACAAAAAAAAAGCATGAGAATAAAAAACATTCCCTGATTTTTGTCCTTTTTCCATTTTTTACTGGCCATGGATTAAACAAGGCAGTTAGGTTTTCCCGCTAATGTGACCTCATATAAACAGCTCCTCCTCCAGCCAGTTGCTCAGCTCTGCTGTTCTCTGACAGGGTGTGGCTTAAATAGAAACTGAAATGGAATGTTTGAAAGAAGAGGGACATAAAGGGAAATTTAGGTGTGAACTAAATGCATTATCTGAAGGTCATTTCAGCTGGGGCATTAATACACACATTTTGGTGGGGTCTGGCATGCGATGGGTTGGCCACAATCTTTCTCACTCTCTTTAGTGACATGCTGCATTGACATCCTGCAGTCCGCTCTTATCCTTGGCAGTCGAGGCAGCGTACCAGATGGTGATGGAGTGTGTAAGGATGGACTCAATGATGGCAGTGTAGTAAAGGAACCATAATTCACTGTGGCAGATTCAACTTCTTAAGTTGTCACGGGAAGTACATTCTCTGCTGTGCCATCATTGTTAGCAAGCTGATATTAATTTGCACTTAAGGTTCTGTGTGATGATGGTGCCCAGGAAGCAAAAGGATTCCACAATACTAATAAACAGGGTAATGCTTGCTGTCTAGCTAATATTTTCTTCACCACTAAAACATATTCATCTTTTTACGTGCCTTAAAATCTATTCAAATGGACAGATATGTTGGGAAAGTAAATCAACATATGAGCAGAAATCAGAAAACAAAGCTTGTTCCGTGAGTACAGCAAAGTGAAACCCCTCTTGATCCCTCAGATGCTTTGCAACATTGATAATAAAGATAATGAAAAGATTGCTTTCCTGAAATCTCATTTACTTTTAGTGTAGGGTTTTGGGAAACAAAAATAATAATAATAAAATTGGGAAACCCTGAAAATTTGTTAATAACCTGAAATTTAGTAAGAAAAGCTTTAAACTTTAATATATTTATTATAGTAATAAAAATAATCATCTTGTCACACAGACCTGTGTATAAACATTCCAAAAATGATCCATCTGTAAAGGATGTATTATATTCACAAATATTTGTAGCTTATATGTACGTTCCTTTTAGTAATAAAATGAGCATGAGAATCAATACTTCTCTAAATTTGTAAATTAGATATAGTTTCCTGCTCAAACATTTACTTTCAACTTCAAGTTATTTTACAAAAAAATGGAAGAAAAATATCATAACTTGTTTATCTTGTCATTAGTAAAATAAACACTAATTAAAATTTAAAAAATAATAATAAAGCTTGGGGTCAGGAATTATACTATTAATCTATTAACAAAGTGCACACAAAGCCATAAAAAAAACAGATTGTGCTATTCAGTTTGTGTATAATTAGGTAGCTTTTGAAGCTATATAGCTACTCATTTACAAATGTAGCTTAATTGTTACAAATCTCGAACACTGCAATCTTCGATAAATGTTCGATAAACATCTCAAATAAATCTTTAACTACTCTACATCAGTCATTCATAAACTTAACAAGACTGTGGCCAGTTTGAAAAAAGAAAATATTCTGCATATAATTTAAATGTACATAATCTGAAATACTTTGTGGGAATTTTAAACCTAATTACAAATTGAAAATGTGAAAAAAAAAATTKATTATTTGCTATAAACAACCTCTCGTGACCCACCTGCAGTAGCCTTATAGCCACACTTTGAGAAGCTCTGTTTCCTTTATGGATATTTTATATCTATGATGTCTTTTTGTTGCATTTTTTAAAATACTATTATGAATCCCTATAAAAAAGCTGTTTCTATAGAAACACTGCCCTATTAGAATGAGCTTATTAATAAAGTATAAACCCTTCTGCACGCCAGGAAATTATTTAAAACTTTTAATCAGTTAATCAGAATCCATAATTAAACAGCACTATGTTATTAAGTACTTTAGGGTAGCTACCTGCAAAGTAACAAAGTATTAAGCACATAAATAAAGTCAATTTAGTACTGTGGAAGAACACTGAAGCAGCCTACTTTCACCCATGATTATTTACAAGATAATGGTGATGAATGCTTGCTGCCTAGAGCCCCAACAGAGTGTAGAATCGGCTCTGATCAAATGGGGAGGGTTGGTGCAAAGGATTTGGCCATTAAATCTACTGATTTTGCAATAAATTACAATATGCTGATCGAGTAAGAAATGTTCAATGGCCAAAATATGGGACTGGTGTTAAAAAGTGTCTCACCTAGGTGAAAAATGAATTTTCACATAGGCTCATATAACACAATTTTTCTTAATACTTACTGGGTCTTATCTCCTAATCCATGCTTTGTTTTTTGTAAATATGCATACACATTTATATTTTTAGCAGATTAAAAGATGCCCTTTTATGTAAAGTCAGTTTTTTATTATTTAGATTTCACATGACAAGACATAAACCTGAAAAAGTGTATTATTCTAAAATGCAAAATTGTAAAGATATTGCAACATGAATTTGACCTGGTTACAGACACTACAGATTTTTTGGTGGGAAAATCTTTAAGTGAGACAGTATAATAAGGAAAAATGACAATTTTCGTGGCACATATAAAATCATCTCTCCAAAATGGCTGAAGTTAGCAACTTGAATTTTTAGGGAAGCAAGATTGCTTTCCATGTTGAAACCTCAAAAGTATCTTCTTTGGCACACACATTTTTTTGTATTATATGTATAACGTAAAAAATTAATTAAAACAGCACCAATACTGTGCAAATCTTTAAAACATCTACCATATTTAAACTACTATTAGTGCTATTTTGTTTGTCAGATTAACAAACACATTTCAAAATGATCTTGAAGTAGTTTTTCCCTTTCATAAAAGGACCGATCAGTTCCAGATAGGAGGAAAGCCTGCTTATGTGAAACATAAAGTTTCACATAGGCAAGGTCGTTTAAGCTTTGTTTCACTTTTAGCCTAAAAAATTTCCAATGGTCATTTGGCTTAGAACAGAACATAAGGGTTAATGAAGCTGAAGAGCTCCTCTTCTCTCATGCCACACACCCTCGCTCCGAGAGGCCACTAAATTAATGTGCTACTGCTAGCGAGAGGCTTGCCGAACAGATTAAATGAGCCGGAACAATGCTGGGGAACAAAATCTTCCAGGAATCAGACTGAGTGAATACCATTGCTCCTGTTATAGCTATAGAGGAGCAGCTCACCCAAAATAAAATGTATACAGTTTACCTTTAATGTTTAATAATATTATGTACATTTATACTCCAGCACTAAAAAATTCTCAATTCTGCGTGATCAGAAAGTATCGACTAATTTTTATTTACATTAAATCACATTTTTACTAACGCAATCACTTGAAAACAAACTGATATCACCAATTAAATACAGTGGAACCTCGGATTGCAGGTAACCCGATTTGCAGGCGTTCCGCAAGATGAGCAAAATGTTTTAATCAATTTTGCCTTGTTAAACGAGCAAGTCTTGATTTACATATCAAGTATGATTATCATGTGGCACGCAAGCGCTTTTTGTTTTGACGCCGAGCGTCACGTGATAACATCTGAGCCAATAGTTCTTCTCTCTCTCTGGGAATTGTGGGTGATTGTCTCCCATGCTCCGTCTCAGTGAGCGTGGGTCACTCATAGTCAACATCCGTGTGTGCGTGTACTATTTACTGCAACACTGTGAGCACGTGTGTGCATGTAATGTATCTCTTATTTTGTGTGCGTGTATGTGTACTGTTTATTATAACCTGCGTGTGGTTCCTTGTTAAAGAGCCTGTTTCTCTCTCTGTGTCAGACTGCAATGATTCCGTTAGTGTGCGCATGCCACGCGAGTGTCATTAGAGTGACATTTCATTCCTCCTCTACATTCGTGGCCAAAGGTTTTGAGAATGACACAAATATTAGTTTTCACAAAGTTTGCTGCTAAACTGCTTTTAAATCTTTGTTTCAGTTGTTTCTGTGATGTACTGAAATATAATTACAAGCACTTCATACGTTTCAAAGGCTTTTATCGACAATTACATGACATTTATGCAAAGAGTCAGTATTTGCAGTGTTGGCGCTTCTTTTTCAGGACCTCTGCAATT
>QMIH01000551.1:118832-151711 GCA_003987875.1 Clarias batrachus
CAACTTTTCCAATTTCCAATATCTATGTAATTCTCAAAACATTTGGCCACGAGTGTAGATTTCACACACACACACACACACACACAAACGGATCCCGAAACACTGCTCTGTCGCGATTTTTCTCAATGGTAAAGTGCAGGTTAATTTATTTTATTTTTACTTTCCAGCAGTGATTCTGTTAGTATGTGCGCGTACTCAAGTGTCATTAGAGAGGTTCCTAAGTTCCTAAGTTTCCCAATAAAGCAGTGTTAGTGTGTGTGTGTAAAAGTCGTTCCACACAGTAGCCCCTTCAAATACGAGAGGAGGGAGGGGGCTACTGTGTAAGACGAGAGAGGGGAGGGAGGGAGTCATTCCTCCTCTCCTCTTACTTTAAATTCAAAACACATACATATACACATACTCATTTTGTTATCTGAAAGTCACAATTTTTACAAATAAATATTTATTGTTAAATATTTATTTGAGGGCTGTTTTACAGAAAACAAAATAGTTTGTTGTTATGTTGAATGAAGCCTGGACATGCAGATGTAAAGACAAAATATCAAATTAGAAGTTAGAATACTTGGGGTCTTTATTGCATTACATGACATTGTGTATGTGCATGTAAATATGTTTGATATCTGCATCTTATGTGCCATTTGTGACTCCCCATCACAATATCATCAAGCCAAGGTGAAGGTTATCATGGCCTTCCTTCAGGGCAATCTTCTCCCCGTTCAAACTCAAAGGGCAGTGGAACACATTAGGAGGAAAGCACGATCTGCCCATGATTAGCTCATGCTGCTGTGATGATAGAGGAGGCCTGGGCAAATCTGCTATCTTGGACTGGATTGGCATAACTATGTTACATTTCCAGATAAAAGCAAATGCTTCTCTGTTGCTGATGTTGTTGGATGGATGGATGGATGGATGGATGGATGGATGGATGGATGGATGGATGGATGGATGGATGGATGGATGGATGGATGGATGGATGGATGAACGGCTAAACAAAGTTAAGTGCATAGTTGGTTTACTGGTTTCACAGATGGATGGCCAGATGGATGAATGGATGGAATCATGAGATGAACAGATGGCTGGATAGATGGATGGATGGGTAGTTGGATGAGCAAATGGATAGATGAATAGACGAGTGGGTGGATGGAAAGAAGATGAACTGGTGGATGTATAGACATATGGGTGGATGGATGGCCAAATGAATAGAAGGAGTGATGGATGGATGGCTAGATGAGATAAACTAAATTAAGGGATGGTTGGGTGGATGTGTAGATGGATAGATGGTCATACAGACAGATGGATGTATGAATGGATGTACATACACATGAATGAAATGATGGCACGAATGTTGGGTCCTTGAGCATCTCTTAAAGGTTCATCTTCTAAACTCTTGTACTACAGTGCATGTTGCTCTGGACACGATGGACAGAGAGACAGCTTTTGTTACATTTTGCAGTACCAGCAACTATAATGGGGCAGTGCAGCAAATACATTCCATGTCCCAGAACAGCTGGCCTGAGATCACTAACCATAGCGACATGCAGACCTACTGCACAGAGATGTTTCCCTTCTGATGCACCATGCACATTCTGACAGGGAATAGGAAAAACACACACAAAGCAACATCCTAAAGGAAATTACCTTGTTATACCAATCATGACAACAGAGAGTAAAATAAATAAAGAATAATGAATCCAGTCAGGGAAATTCAATTACACAACGTCCTGAACAAGTTGTTTGGGTCTCGAATGTCTGTTTTTGACTTTCAGGCTAATTTGCTTCTGCCCATCTCTCTCTTCTCTCTAATTATACATTTTGCATTTGCTCACTGTATCTCTCCTGCTCACCAATTTCCTCACCCAGTCCCTCTATCTCTCCCTCACACAAACACACGCACACATTTTCTGTAGTTTTTCTTGCTTTAACAGAGCACTTAATTTAACACACTGTCACAGCCTTGATTAATCCTGAATGGCATGTCAAAAAAAGGCTTTAGTTGCATGTGTGTGTGTGTGGGTAAGATGTTACTACAATTTTTGTATGAGACACAGGTAGTTTGTTGAAGTGAGAAACTTTCTTAGAGCTCTTCGCTAAGTGCATCCTCATTTAGCGCGTGCTCATTAATACCCGCGTCCCAAATCATTATCCCATTTAGCCATTTAGAGGAGTAACGTGACTTGCCTTCAATTAAAAAGCAGAGGAGTTTGTGAAGAATCCAGGCGCAGTGTGGGCCAGACGTGCGGGTTTGGAAATCAATTTTTCAATTAATTTAATTTGGAAAAAAAAAACAACCTTGCAACACTTTTAACAACATCAAGTTGTTTATCTTCCAGAATATTCTATTAGCTTTCAGTGATTCACAATAACTTAAAAAGCAGAGGTCAGATTTTTTCCTTCAGTGCAGAACGAAAATAAAGTGATGTAATTTTGAAGGGAACAAAGTAGTAACACTTGTTATTAAGCTCAATGTGATTTGTGTTGGTCTATTTCTGCTTTTTACTGTTTAATTACAGGCCGATACATTTTACCTTTTATTCATTTTGTTTTTCTCAAAAATCGTGTTTTTTTTTTTCACACATAGTCACACGTCAGCTATTAGTCACACATCCAGGAATTGCAAGTTAAAATTCTGAGAGGCTCAAATGAAAAGAACAAAAAAAAAAAACTAGATGTGTTGGAGAGTAATGTACTGCACCAGGATTCATTTCCCTTTCAAGTCAGTTAAAAATGTGTCTTTGTGTATAAACTATCAAAATGCTTACGTTTTTTTATTTACTGTTGTTTTTGGGAACACATCTACAATCTGTGTTCAACTCAAACCAGGACTTTTGTTGGCGAAGAATAATACAACACCGTTATAAGAGTAAAACCTCCCTTTATTTTCTCTATATAATCCCCTGCTACACTAAGGCACCAGAGTTTCACTACTGCATGGACACCATCAAGGTAAAAAGTTTTATACAATTAGTGTATTCGTGTTTTTTGTTTTTGATTATAGAGTCCTGTGAGATGAATTGTGCATTCTTTGGTGGTTAAGGAGGTAATGTTTTAGGTCATTTGAATAAATTGTTTTTTTTGTTCTGTTTGTACATGAGAAAAAGAAAAATAATGTCTTGTGAATGAATCAACATTCCCTTAAATGTTACCATTCTATTTGTGTTTTACTTGTTCTCTTGCATGATATACTTTTCTGATGATTGGCTCTTCAAATGTTTACAAAAATTAATATGATATATAATAGGATATTCTTTCTTGGAATAAAAAAGTGGTAGAAAAAAATAATTCTGGTAAGCTGTGGACCTATGTATATACAGTAATGTTTTACTGTAAATAATAATAAAATCTAATATAATCTAATGTATTTAATAATGTTTAAAAAAATAATAATAATTGTGAAGCGGTTCTGAATCAAAAACTGACCCAATTGGTTCGGGGGTAGCTCAGTGGTTAAGGTGTTGGCCTACTGGTCAGAAGGTCCCTACAGTATGTTCAAACCTCAGCACCGCCAAGTTGCCACAGTTGAGGCCTTGAGCAAAGCCCATAACACTCAAATGTATAACAAGATAAAATGTAAATCGCTCTGCTTAAGGATGCCTGCCAAATGCCAAAAAAGTAATTGCAATGCCCCCATACCCTTTGTGGCTAAAAACAGCCCAGTACCCAGTTACCTCAAGGCACTTACCACACACCGCACCGCACCACGTTTCCTCCGATCCTCCAGCACTGCCCGATTGGTCCCACCATCTCTCACGGATAGAGGAAGACATGCATCTAGACTGTTTTCTGTTCTGGCTCCTAGACGATGAAATTAACTCCCTGTAAATGTCCGACTAACTGAGTCGCGGGTAAGCTTTAAGTGATGACTAAAGATCTATCTGTTTCTTAGGTATTTGGGTTAAACCCAGCCCCCTTTAAAAATAAACAAAAAATAAAAACCTTCCTGACCTTGCCTGAGGGTACTATACTGGTTTACTCTCTGTATTCTTGATTGGTGTAATCAGGTAGCACTTAATATGATATTATCACAATACCTAAGTGCCGATTTGATTATGCAGATTAGGCAAATTGGTGTTCCCAAATTGCCTGTAGTGTGTGAAAGAGGTCCAGGTCCAGGGTGTACCCTGTCTGGTGACCTAAGTCTCCTGGGATAAGATGCTTGAACACACACACATACACACTCACATTTTCATATACCTTCATTCATCCATTCTCTGGATTTGTAGAGCACCTCAGTAAGATCACCTTCACATACCTGCATTATAAACAAGAAGAACATTTCACAGTGCTGCTCTCTCTCTCTCGCTATCTTTTTCTCTTGCTCACTCACTTGCTCTCTTTTATATACACGCATTCGATGAGAATCTAGTATTGACCCAGTAATTACTGTATCCAATAAACACTATGCTGATGTCTAACCTTGTCCTTATCTTCAGAAATGATAAACATCTTGTCTCATTTAGTGTTAGGGCATTTGACACTGTCCTCTCATGCCATCACGACGAGGACATTTTGGTTGTTTCTGGTCTTCAAAAATTGTTATATGTGCATGCAGTACACACACACACACACACACACACACGCACACATGCACACTATCATTATACACCTTGCGTCTGTTCATTCATCAATTCAGCGGACTTCTGAGAGCGCATTCACACACCTGCATTTTAAATAAGATGAACACTCTACCCCCTCCCTTTTCTCTCTCTCCTGCATCAGAGTAACATTCCAGAACAGGACCAGCACACTTCTTTCATGCAGAGGGATTTACCTCAACCAGGATAAAGAGTATGTGATTTGCGTTTCTGGACTTATGTGTGTGTATAAATATGCGTAATGTGTGTACTTAACATCCTAAGTACTTAACATAATATTTCTATATTATTATAAATAATAATATAAACAAGAGGTGTTCAAGTCAAACCAGGACTTTATTCACCAGAAATCTCTGGTGAATAAAGGTGTAAAAGCGATTGACATTTGCACAAGACTTCAAGCATGGTACGGTGATGAGCATTTTACCCGCAATAAAATATCTGAAAGGTGCAAATGGTTTAAAGAAGGCCGTAAGTCCGAGAATGATGATCCTGGCCGAGGAGACAACTGCAGTCGTTCCCGTGGGCATTCAGCGAGTGCAACGCCTCGTCCTTGAAAATCGACGAATAACTTCTCACCAACTTGCGGAAGAGACACTTCCGTCTGTGGTAACTGTACACACAATCAGTACTGAGAAAACTTTCTACCTTGATGGTATCTACGCCTTCGTGAAACACTGGGAGAAGTGCATTATTGTAACTGGGGATTATATAGGGAAATAAAAGGAGTTTCTACTTTTATAACTGTGTTCGGTTATTCTGCACAATCAAAAGTCCCGGTTTGACATGAACACCCTTCATCTTTCCATGCACTTCGCATTGCACTTAATGTAAATAATATAAATCGCGGTTATACACTGCATAGTTCTTTAAACTAGAAGCTGAAGTACAGTATGTTGGTATTGTACAGTGCCATTAAAAAGTACTTTTTGCATATTTGTCACACTTAAATGATTAAGATCATCAAACAAATTTCAGTATTACACAAACATAACCCGAGTAAATACAAAATACAGTTTTTAAATGATGAGTTTAATCATTAAGGAGAAAACGCGGTCCAAACCTACCTGGCCCTGTGTAAAACAGTAATTGCCCCCTTGCTAAATCATGAATGAACTGTGATTTTCACAGTAGCTACAATTCCAATATCTTGTTACAATCACACCTGAAAATGGGTCAGATGTATTAAGCACCAAGCGGGCATTTTGTCCTTGATGTTGATGTGCTGGAAGCAGAAAAAATGAGCAAGCTTGAGGATTTGAGTGACTTTGACAAGGGCCTACTTGGGCAGAGCAACTCCAAAACTACAGCTTTTGTGGGATGATCCTGGTCTGCAGAGGGCAAGACCCACAAAAAAAAACTCCAAGAAAAGAAAATCATTGAACCATCAACAGGGTCACGGGCAACCAAGGCTCACTGATGCACATGGGGAGTGGAGGCTGGACTGCACAGTCTGATCCAATAGAAGAGCTACTGTAGCTTAAGCTACTGAAAAGCTTAATACTTCACCATAGAAAAAATTCACTGGCAAAAGGGGACCAACTCAATGTGAATACTCAATGCCGGGTGGTCATAATATTATGGCTAATCGGTGTATGTTCATTATATTCAGTTTAAATATGTATTACTGCAGACTGATGTTTCCTCAACTATACAGAAAGTATACAAACTATGCAGCTGCATAATAGCTGATGCTGCGCTTTTCCCCTTGCACACGTCCACTACATCCCCCTGATCATCCTTCTTTCACTGTGAATGTTGTGTTAGACTGGTCAATACACTGCCAGTGTGGTTTGTGTACTGGATTATGTAAGCTATTTAGACTTTCTTCCTCACATTGTTTGCAGAAAGCAGTTCAAGCTAGGTCATGTTGTGATTCTCTCTCTCTCTCTCTCYCTTCCATGTGCATGCACTATACAGCATCTCACACACATCTAACAGGCTACTGCATCTATTTGTTTTTCTTTCTCTCTCTCTGTCTGTCTCTCTCTTGTGCTCTGATTCTCTCTGGGGTTCAATACAAATCTGTCCATCATCGTCATCCAGGCACTCAAGCGGTTCAGCAAGAGCACGTCCAACCAGCGCCGCTCTGAACCCCTGCAGAGGAAATCGGTCTTGCTTTTATTTAAAATACCATACTTATCCACTTTTCAATTTTAACACTGGATCGGGAATGAACTGGATTTTACACTACAGAGAGATTTTATGCCATGAATGCACAATAATCTTGGACAGAACACAAACTGTATTAAGGCACACCATCGTCGCACCATTCAGATTTTGCAACCAAGTCTTGCAAATGTCAGTATCAGATCAGATTAGTTTCAGATATCAAACAATATGTCAAGCTCATCGACTGATACAGAAATTAAGTGCACAATTAATTTAAACAAATTCTGAACCAAAACCTACTGTACATGCACAATACTGGATATGTCTCTGTGAAGTACTCTGTTGAAACCTAATGATGCTGAAATGAGAGTTAATTAAACTTTACAGTACCTAATGTTATTATTCCAAAACAATGGAATGTATACCATGTTTAGTAAGATAAAATAAACTAATCTACCCTAAAACCACAACTTTCCTGTTTTATTAACAATTCAAAAAGCAGCACTTTGTTTTACATATATATTGCTTTTTTTCCTAAATGACATCCTCATGCATCCAAACTAATGCATAAACACATGCACAAACTGCTGCAGCGTGTGTTTGTCTGATAAATGCAAGCTGCACACCAACCTTTTTCAACGCTGACATTATAGGCGATCCAGGATATTTCCCCGTGGCTTCCCCCCTTTTTTAATCACATGCTGAAGAGGTGGGGAAGTTTGCACAGCGTGCGTGCACGCGCGCGCATCCCCGTGCACGGCCTCGTTTGATCCTGAGGTGCGCGCGCACTGGTCCTGATGCTGAGCGACCTCCGCTGTCAAAMCCCCCCCCTCCCTCCGTGTTTCGCAAATCCCGCCTTCCTATTTAAGATTCGCACAAGCTGGAAACTGAAACAAGATTATATAAAATAATATTAATTAATGTAAGTACATACATATGAGTAAATATATTTTTTTAATAAATATATTTTTAAAAATCATTTATATTTACTCCGAATGTTTTTTAAATATAGTAATTGACTGATACTCAATTGTCCAATCAGAACTTTCGTACCGGAGCGCGCTATCCAATCACATTTCAGGAGGCGGGATTTTTTTTAAACTAGTAAGGGCGGAAAAAAATTGCTAGTGACGCCAACATATGACACAAAGCGGCGCCATCTTGGTAGGGTCGCCAAAACTTAGCACTGTGTCTCGAAGATACGGATACAGCTAGTTTTTTGGATTTTAACAAAATTATTTGTATTTTTCTTTCATTAATGATATCGGAACGCCGCCATTTAATGCAAACCATGAGTGTTAAACCTCCGGGTAGCTGTCTTTGTAAGGTTAGCTAGAAAACTTGGCTAGCAACACTGTTTGTTTGCATGTTATGCGGCTTTAGTCAGTGTAATTATATGTCAGCCTTTTCACACAGTTAAAAGTCAAGCCTGTTTAAACAGGAAAGAAGAACAAACCATCGATATGTCGCTCAGGAAAGACGGTAAGAAGCGCTAGCTAGCACTGCTAATTCATTAACTGGGAGGAATTTGACGGTTGGTGCAAGTGTAGCGCGAGCAGTGCCAGCTCGTGCACAGGCATAAGTTGATATGTATTCGTGCATCACTTTATGATGTTTATTTAGCATTAGCACACATTCCCCCTAAATGGGTTTGATAAAATGTTTTATTTTTCCAGTAATAAAGAGTAATTAATTCCAGCAAATTCCTCACTTATTAATAAAATAGATATTGCCACTAATGCAGCATCTATTTCACAGCAGTGTCTGATAACTGATAAATAATGGGAACATGTTGTAAACTTTCATTATTTTTGTCAGAATTATTGCTTAAAATTCATAACGCCTATTACTGTCATTGTATCTGCAAAAAAACAGTTTTCCCACAACATAAATCTAATAATATAATACCCTAAGGTGACTATAATTAATTCTATGAACCCTCCTCAATAAGAACTTCTTTCAATATAGAATTTTCAGTTAAGACCCACCTAACAATTTTACCTGACATTAGTAATAATCTTTGGGAAGATGCCTCCAAACATACTGGATGATCCTCAAGCTATCAAGGTGGATGCTCCCAAAATGTTGGAGTGTAGTTAGAGTTATTATTTCATAAACCTCCCTGAAAACAAGGTTATGTTTTAATGTTTGGTTGAAACCAATTCTCAACTCTTGAAATATTTTTTTTATTTTTCATTTGTCTAAATGGTTTGTTGGTTAGTGCTGTATTTTATTGTACTTGATTCCCTGTGGTACTTTATACAATTCACCATTGGTGGAGAAGTTGATGCAATGCAGCTACACAGCAAAAGCGTGGCCCAACTCGCCTTGGTTAGTTAGTGATAAGTGGGGTGACGGACAGCATAAAATCTGTTTTGGAAACTGATTCGTTTGTGAAGAGTGTTAAAAGTAGATGATAGAGTGTGAGAAGCAGGTTATAAAGCACATTACTCAGAATATTAAATCCAACTGTACCACAAAAGCTATCAATGATAATAAAAGAAGTAAATTCATGAACTGTCATAGCACAAAATCATGTATTGATTATAAATATTGATCTGCAAGTCATTCAGGGTGTATACTTCCATTCAGTATCTACTTATTTCCAGCAGTTCAGGATCCACGTACAAATAACACCTACTACATGATCTACATGCAGTACTTATTAGCTTTGGGGGACAATATTAATTAAGTACTGTAATGGTTTTTTTTTTGTGACTCCAAAATTGATTTAGTTATTTTTATTTATTTATTTTATTTATGTGTTTGCTTTTGTGGTGGTGAAATGTTGCCATTCCTCTGTAATCCTGTAGGTGGCACAATCTAAACTACTCACACATAGACAGGCAGAACAATGTCTTTTGTAGTAGTAACAAATTATTTGCTGTTTGTTTAGAAATGCAAATGAAAAGCATGATACAAATCAAATTGGCACCTAGGTATTATCATAACATCGTATTGGGTGGTCCCTGGTGATTTCCAATGCTATTTATTTTTAGAACTTAATCTTTACACATTTCTATTTTTGTGAAGAGTTTTGTCACTTTGGTTGCCCTTTGATGCTTTCTCTTCATCCGTACTGTGCTGTAATTTTCCCACATATTCAGCATCTCCTCTCTGTCAGTATTTCAGGCGAAAGTCTTGCAGAGACTCTACCCGACTACTGTAAAAGTAGAAAAAGCCTTTGGCACTTCTGTCCTTTCTCCTCAAGGAGCGAAACTTTTTAAAGATGTTCAGCTGAAGCCAAGTAAAGTGACTGGTAAGGCAATGGATTATACTCTTATCTTTTAAATTGATCAATATATATGTAATGGACTGACCACAATAATTCTATATTGTGTTTGAAGCAGGTTGTTTTTTTAATTGAGTATACATATTTTGTGAATGTTTGCTCTCTGTCTTTCTTTCTCCACATGCCATGCAGAAGTACCTGCAGTATCCGGCAGGAAGGTGTACACAGTTCTCCCTCCTCCTGAAGACTACGTTCCTGCCAGTGGAGATGGATGGGGGTCATCCACCATTGCACAACCTGTCAATAATGCAGAGGAGATGCCTGGTAAGAAACCGTTTAATGTGTGAGTGTAATGCAAGCCACCTACACACATCTGAACCTGCATTCCATTAATCCCCTGCAAGCAGTGTAGCAGAGGAGCCATCTCCCAGATTACACTCTTAACTTCAAATGCATTACACATTGAGGCCATTGTTCATTTGGACTGACAGTAACTGAGGCCATGCCTCTTTCATTAGGACTGCTAGGCACAGAGAACACGCCTACTTCTTTGTTAAGATCAACAAGAACAGAGCTCATACCTCCATTTTCTTTAAGACTCACAGGTATAGGTGCTGTTTTTTCTTCACAAGGACTGACAAGAATAAAGACCAGTTTAAAACTGTTTATTGCAACGTCATAGCTCCTTTGTTCTAACAAAAGGCACACCTCCTTCATTAACACTGTTTGAGATAAAGGATGCATATCTTTTATTAAGATTGATGGACACAAATTCCATGCTACCTTTATTACGACTGATTGACACAAAGGTCATGCCTCTTTTATTAAGATTGATTGAAACAAATGCCACATGTTCTTCATTAAGGCTGATTGACATAGGCCACAACTCCTTTATTGAGTCAGAGTTGACAAAGGCCACACCACTTTAATTAAGGCAGCTTGACAGGCCACACCCCTTAATTAAAGCTGACAAAGGCCACACCCCTTAATTAAGACTGATTGACAAAGCCCACACCACCTTCATTAAAGATGATTTGCAAAGGCCACACCTCCTTCATTTAGACTGATTGACAAAGGCCACACAACCTACACTGTCTTGTTTAGACTGCCATGTTCAGACTGTAGTCTGACCAGTAAAAAAAAAAAAAGTTGAACCTGATTTTTGCAGATACAATCTGGACCACTTCCAGAGGTGATTTAAAATCAGATTCATATCGGATTCCTAAAGACATGTTTTAGACTAGACTCCCATTAAAATCCCATCTACCCATTAAAATTAGATTTCAAACTGTACATTATATCACTCACAACCCAACACGGAAATTCAAATCCACACGATCACGTAGTATGGGACCTACTGTAGATCCATGGAAAAAAAAAATTTGAAAAACTTTGCGGAAGGAAATAATTAGTTTGTAGAAATAAAAGGAGGTTATAGAGTTTCAGAAGGCCTCACCTCCCTCATCAACACAGTAGAAATCTCCTTTACTTAAACTGAAGTGCAGAAGCCACACCTCCTTCATTAAGATTGACAGGCACCAAGACCATACTGCCCTTCGACAGACAGGTTTAAATCAGTAAACATCCACTCCCCCAATGAATATTGTTAATAAAATTGACTAATGTTTAAGCATCACTTAAACTCTGAATATACTGACATATAATGAGGCACTCTGAATTTTCTTAAACGGTAAATAATTTGCTGAGATGTGTGTCTGATTGCATCTTATGCTTTCCATGGCAGTTAATGAACAAATATTCTTGTTCATTGGAGCAGGTGATTGGCCAGTACGCCTGTAAACAAACACTTTTTATGAGCATCAAACAAATTGGTAGTGTTAATGTGAATACTGATGTCAGCCACAGTGTTGTTCATCCCTACTGTGCATGTGAAGTTTAATACTGTAAAATCCTATCTTTAAATGTTAAACCTTTAAAAGTAAACCTCAATGTTAGGATGATGCACATTATTGTTGAGGTCAAGCTGCATTTAGCTGCTATAATTTCTCCAAAGGAGGAGGCTTGACTGTTTTTATGGACCTTTCTACATGTGTATACAGTACTGTAAAAGTTTTCCATATCTTTGATTTATTTTATGTATGTTATTTTATGGGGGAAGAGAGCTATGGGTGCTGTGAAATTAACCAAACCCAAGAGCAAACTGTAAAAGTTCCCCTGAATTAGCCTCAGCAAACTGTGTAATGTGGGTTAAATCACCCTGAAAGGATTAAGATCTTTTTGATTAGCTCAGATACCACTCTGCTACAACAGCCTCTAGGTTAGCAATCCAATTAATTACTAAATCCTTTTGCTTACTGATATCGGTGCTCTTCTGAGCAGAAGAGGGACACTGTTCTCAGCCCACTTTTCCCAGGAATTAATCACCTAATCCATAGGGTCATATTCGACACATTTTATCGCATGATCCTATAATTAAAATGCTAGTCAAATCCAGAGCCTGCGAAACACTGACCTTCCCACCATCCACTTCTAAAATTATTTATCGCTGTCCTGTGGTACAGACACCTTATGGGCATTATCAGGAATTCTGTCGACTGTGGCAACCTGAAATAGATCCATGTTAATGCATTAATCGCAGAAATGAAAGCGACCAAGCAAGACATCGAGCATGACAGATGTGAGAGTAGACCACTGCAAATGTTAGAAGAACTGACATCTTTATTAAAAGATGAATTAACCCTGGGAGGTTTTACTCTGTAACAGAAATATTCATTGTCTTTCATAAATACATTCTGAATTCGGTAGGATTATTGAATATGAAGAAAATGTCTATCCCTGATAACTCCACCTCTATGGGGTGCAGCATGGAGGTTTTTATTTGCTTGTTTTATGTAAAAATAATTATGGAAACAAAGGCTACAAACAACAGTTAATTATGTTAACAAAAGTGAGTTACCCATCTAAGGTTCCTGAGTGGAGAAACAGAAAAACTCATAACTAGGTGTCAAATTTAGAGCAAATTTAGCCATGCTGTATCATTGTCAATCACAATGATGCTAAGATTTCCCTTGACTGGAGCTAAGTGTGTTTCCCTGCATATACTACGTGTATTACATTCATATTGAAATACTAATAGTATTATGCAGTAGCTGTTGTTTCTGTTACTGACACAACACTATTATTTCTGTTGCCTAACAACCTAAGTATTGTGTGGGTTCACCTTGTGCTACCAGGGCAGTTCTGGCCCCCTTAGGGGCATTACTCTACAAGACCTCTGTTATGTCTGGCAACAGAATGTTAGCAGTGGATCCTTTTGTGTTGTGGGGTAGGGCTTCTGTATATCAGACTTGTTCTTGTGTGTGGTGCATCACATGGGTGCTCGATGCGATTGGCATCTGGGGAGTCTTGGGCCGTGTGTGCTGTGGTCTGTGGTACACTGGGTGCATTTACTTTTTCTTTTAGCAAGTTGTGCTGCTTTTTTAAGATTTGTGATCTGTGGGATCAGACCAGACAGGCACGCCTTAGCCCCCTACAGGCATAGATGGGTCTTTAATACCCATGATTCTGTCACCAATTTTCTAGCTGTTAATGTTATGGCTGATCTGTCCAATTGATAGTTCCAAAGAGGCTCTATAGCTTATTAGCAAGTCTAACTATAAAATGTAATGTAATGCAGGCTGAGACAACTTTGTTTCCACAATGCATAAATCAAACCGACCATAAAATGAACCAGAGGTAGTGCGAGAGTGGTTGGCTTTTGGGTGAATTTAGAATTGTCCAAGTTAATTTATTGTGTTCACATATGCAGAAATATGCAAATATTGTGTTCACATATGCAATTTACAAATAAAAATCAAGTCTTTGATCTGAGACTGGAATGAACCATGCATGAAAAGCAAAAAAAGCTATAAAATGTCCAGAAAAAATAAAATTGTTTCATGAACACCAAAAGCTGTAATGATATTCATGGCTTGTTTAACAAGCATATAAGGATGTTATTGTTGGGATGCACTATCTAAATGGTTTTAGATATATTAATATTTAAATGTCCATAAGGATAAATAAATTGGTATTGGTATTGCTTGTGGTTTAATCATATTTAGCTTTAGTTTTACAGCTAAAGACAGGCCTGTTTTAAATACACTGCATGAACTAATAACTTGGGAGATACACCAGGGTTTATTTATTTATTTATTTATTTATTTTCATTTCAATTAATTTAACCTTGAAGGAAGGAAACTCGTTGTGTTTCGTGCCTACACCAAGGGAAATAACTCATAAGCAGAGAACTTCATGAGAAGGTTAATAGTGCCAGTGTGTTAAAAATGTTTAGTTGCTGATTCCAGAACCAAGGAAGGTCACTGAGACATTTCCCTTTCTCCAAAGAGCTATTTTCATGACACTTATCAGGATGTAAAGGCTATTTTGCTAAAGTGTTCTTTCTTAAAAAATTGCTAACCGCAGCTTTAATATGACATTCCTGATCCCCACTGCACCATAGAATAAGAAATTAAATGCCGGGTTGCTCATATCGCTTTGAGATGCGAAATGCATTTGATGAGGATGGATTAGGCTGAACCTGGATAGCACAGTAACATCACACACACGCGCACGCACACACACACACACACACACACACATACACACACACACACACACACACACACAAGCACCACCATTATCCGTATCATTAAGTACTCCTCTCTCATCTGCAGCATCCGAGCCCTCCCGCTCATTACAATGAGGTTTACGGTGAAAGGCTGTGTGATCAGTGGCTCAGATCTTGACTTGAAGGGCATTTCAATCACACAGGCTACAGGGAGTGTTTTAGCCATACATCTCCCTGAGACACAGAACCCCACAAAAGGGAAAGCACTCTAAATTGTGTGTGTGATGGATAAATACCTATATCTTACTTAATTGATTGAGTAAAGGAGATTGGATTGGTCTAGCAGCCAGCCACGGCACAGTGCAGGAGTAGAGAACAGCAGACAAGAAAAATGAAAGGACGTGATGAGCTAAAATGAGGGACATGAAGAGTGTCTTATACACTTATAACTTAACTTATACTTAAGTTCATAAATAAAGCTGTAATCAAATTGTAGTCATATAAGAAGGAAAATAATTACAAGAATAATTCTGCTTCATCAAACCACGCTGGTGTTGATTGTTTCCCTTTAACAGCATGTTTCTGAAGGGATTTATTCATTATAATTATTCATATTAGAACAAAACTTGCTAATTCACTGTACACACTTTCCCTTGATAAGACAATATGTAAATTTCTTACTAAACTGCTATTTTAATGAACCTAACATCAACCACAAAGCTAGACTGTATCATGTTTCCCCTGAAAGCTTTTACTATACTCAAGGGGAAAGAAACAGTCCATTTAATGGAGGCTTAACACCATGCATTAAAAGCCTTCTATTTTAACACTTCTTGTGAGCATCCGGAGTGTTTGAAAGCATAGAGCTGTTTACACCTGCATTAACGTGTGATCTGTATCAGGACGTCAATATCAGGATAGCAAACAACCCAGTCCAGTCCTCTCCTTCATTCCCAGAGGCGTTGTTTAGAAAGATGTGCATTAAAGAACGCTAAATGTGGATCCAAACAACTATGTAAGAAAAAACAAAACCAAAAAACATTCTAAATCCTTGCTCCCTGTGGCCTGATTAATAATCACAAATCATCTTTAAATCATGCACACTTGAAAGAGCACCATGTCAGTGGATCAGATAATAATTGCAATCATTTCTTGATATCCAAATTAGCTTGACTTATGCGGTACAAGACGGCTGCCGTGCTTAGCCCGTGGTTGTCTGGATTGCAATATCAAGGTAAGTCATTGACGCGGTGCAGCACAGGCAAGTTCAGGCAAACTAGTGCTGTGTCTTAAATAACATACTTGTATACTATTCTAGATGGTTTAAATTGGAATTAGATACTCTAGAACACTAAACATTTTCCTATCAGGGTTAGAATTCTTAAAATCGCATCATGTAGCTCAAAGGCGCAAGCTTCTGATCAGTAACCTAGAGCCTTAATCATTGCTGCACCAGTCCGCTATTTCCTGGGATCGAATGAGAGTTTTTGATTGGGGACACAGCTCAGGACAGCCTTCTGACACCAAAGGAAAGTTTTGAAAGAGTTGAAAGTGTCTTGCATCAAACCGCACTGTAAGCCAACCTTATGAGAATACAGCAAGCGCTGAAGATTTAAAGGGCTTGTCTACGTTAAGTTAATAATAAGCTATTTTTGCTGAAATTGCAATAGGATTGATAGGAGTCAATCCTTTTTATTCCACAGGGTTGTTTGCATGGTTCCTTTTTTTTCTCCCTGTATTTTGATGATGTAGTATGCCAGAGATATTCATTTGTACTCAACTATCACGCCGTTGCTTTGTTCAGCTGACCTTTCAGGATCCGGAGACAGCAAAACCACTGAGGATGACCATGCAAGCAAAAAGAGGAAGCGAAGAAGGAAGAGAAAGACAGCTACATTCTCTGAAGGGAATCCACCTACCACTGCTGCTGCTGACGACGACGATGATGATGATTACAAAGGCCAAGATGCTGAGGAGAGGAACAAAGGGAACACAGAGGGCTCGGAGTGCCTCAGCAAAAACAAGAGGAGGAAGATGAAGAAGAAGAGGCACAAAGAGAAGCTGCTTGCACTTGGCATCATGCCTCGATCAATGGCCCTCGAGTTCACTTACAAACAAGGAGAGGAAGAAGAAGAGGAGGAGGGAGATGAAAAGAAGCTAGAAGAGGTTCTGGACTTCCTTCAATCTACACGAGATCTCTACATGTCAGATCGTAAGTTTATTATGAGTATAAAAGTATGCTGAAACCAAGCTGACAGTGGTCATTACACACACACACACACACACACACACACACACACAAACAAACAAACACAAACAGTGTTTTTAATACCCTTATGAACAAACCAAAGGTAATAGATATTAGGAGAGACTTCTGGAGATTATATGCGACAAACAAACTTTGGACCTTATTTATTGATTCGTTTTAGTGGGGGGGAAAAAGTACAGTGATCACCTGTAAAGTGCAAAGCAAATCCACCCCAAAAAGGTAAAGTCCACAGACAGCTGGGAGCATGAAATTAACAATTAGGGTAAAGCCTGAAAGACAGAAGTTAAAGTTATTTTCACCTACTTCTAAATAATTCAGAAGAGTCAGATTATTGGTCTACATCAAGCAAAAAAAAATAACAGTAAAATTCTGTTACGAACCATCCAAACATTATTAAAACCAGGAAGGATAGTGCTGAACCGTCATCATCATGGAAAAATAAAAAATAATCATGAACAGAGATCACTTAAGCGCTTGGTAAAAGTTGCATCGTAAGAACAGACAATAGAAATCAGATACATGTTTAATAGTGAAAGTAAGAGCTTTTCCATACACACACAATGTGAATAGAACTGAAGGTTTGGGATTAAGCAGCTGTATGTCCATAAGAAAACCTCTTTTGAGTCCAGATTGATCCTATTCCAGAAGGGAAGTGCATGAAGCAATAGTATGTGCCAATAAAATGAAGTCAGCTGATGACCTTAATGTATTTAAAACAGGTTTGAAGCAAAGGCTGTTTATTCCCTTTTTTTTCTTTCTTTCTTTCCTTCCCCCCCAGGCTCCTGCAGTTCAGGTGATCCCTCTATCTTTCTCAGTGCGACAGACTCACTGTTCTCTCATCTGTCAGACGGTACCTCACCCCGTCCTGTTTTGTCCATCCTGCGTCGGCTCAGAGCGCTCCTGCGTCAGAGGGAGGTGGAGAAGTTGCACACCATGCTGCAGGAGTTCACACACACTTCCACATTGCCTAAGGGTGAGTGAAGACAGGAAGTTTAGGGACAATGTGTTATCAAAAAGAATCGTTCTATAAAAGATTTTTTTTCCAGCATCGAGTTGTGCTCTGTATATAAATGAATTTATGTGACGGACAAAAACAAAGATATACCGTACACTACTGGTGTTTGTGATTCTGAAACTGCGTTTTAAAATGAACTCCAGGAATACCTGAACCCTCCATAAAGAAATGAGCAAGTACACAAGTCGAGTTACGGGAGTGCGCATATTGAGTGATGTGTTGAGGGATTTGCTCACTGCAGAATCACAGAGCGAGACATCATGCTGTCAGAAATGTTGTCGCGGGCCATCATTCTGTCAGAAATAAAGCTCTGTCCTTACACCAGCCTCAGAACACAAGCACTGAGCTCCAGCTATACAGCTTAATCGTTTCATTTTTTCCCCCTTTCCATCAAAATGTGAGATGGATAGAAACATCACGCTGAGGCAATATCATGCAAACACACTTTGTTATACTTTCACAATGTTCTCCAGATATTCTCCCGTGTTGTGATACATTTTTATACATTTTCGTTATACTTGGCTGCTTTAAACGCTTTTTTAAGTGTCGTCATCCATGTTCCCAAAAATTATATTTAACTTTGTGGTAAAAAAACAAACAGCGTTCCCATAGTGTGTATTAAAGCTTCAACTAAAATACTCTTCAGTATTACAGTATCAAATTTCAATTACTACATAAATGAGCTACTGTTGAGCCACATCCCTTCAGAGAACAGCAGAGGTCTCTTCTTATATGACATCACATTAGGGGAAAATCTCATTGGCTTGTTTAAGTCCACAATACACACACACACTTGGTCCATGAATGTCTAAAATGACTAAAAGAAGATTTTGCATAATAGGTCGTCTTTAAACATGGCTATAAATCGGTAAAAAAAGTACACATCAACAATCTTAAAATCCTTAAATTTCAAACATCACAGACCTCTGTAAATTGCTCTTCAGTTGTTAGTTTTTTAAGTGAATCATTTAAACCCGGTTTAAAATAGTTTCCTTCTTAAACTATTTATTTCCATCTTATCGTATTTCTCAAACTTTTTAAACAAGTTGAATTCTGTGTCATTAAGACTTTTGAAGACTCCTTTAAAGAAAGATTATATCCACACTGTGAGGCAGAAACTGAATACAAGTTACGACCTTTTGTGAACATTTACGAAAATTGCATGAATGAAGATCGGTACGTGTTCCGCGCAATTGAACGTGTCATTTGGTGCATTATCCCATACATTATCATGTCATTACTGTCAGGAAATGCTCACCGCACCATTTGCGAGTCCATCATCCATGATTAAAGAGGATCATTCAGAATAATCGACTCTATTTTTTTTGTTGTTTTTTGTTGTTTTTTTTTTCCCTGAGCGTGTCTGATGGAGGATCTTGATGTCATGGTGGAGCAGACGGGAGTTTAAGGGGCTCTCAGCCGAAACAGATGTCACTCCTACAGGAGTATATTAGGGTATTTTGTCAGTCTCCCCTCACTCTACACTGATGAAGATGCTCATTTCCAATGACATTGCTGAGAGTCTTTTGCATAAATGTGCAATACGTAAATGTGAAGTAACCTGAAAGTTTTCCAGGCATATTTCAAATGTTCAGGTGGAGAAAGTGAGGACGTTTGCACAGTGCTAAACTGGTAATGTAATTCAGAAGTCTAATCCATTCTTAAATCGAGATTGGATGTTACTACTTATAGCCACATGAAAGGAGTATAATTAGCAAAAATGAAAAGTACCCCATTTCTTCCTTATTGTTGTTTTATGTTTTTTTTCAGACTTCTTTGAGATCCAGAGTAGGTGGTTTATGTGGTTTCTCCTCAAAGAAACTAACACACACTATTAGCGTGTTGATTTACTATGGTATGTGGAATGTAAGTGTTGGAAGTGCGTGTGTACTGCCTCGCTAAAGACCATGTTCATATCGTTTGCACAGATTCTCAACCCTCATTCCCGGAACAAAGTTTAATGCAGACTCCTGCAAAGGGAGACGATTTGCTCACATAAGCAAAATTTCTTGTTCTTGGCAGATCTTTACAGTTAAACACACACTCCTTTTACATTCCCTACAAGTAACCATCAGGTGGTATAAGATTGGGGGAATGGGAGGGGTATAGGAAGGATTTGTTCTGCCACCTTTTTTAAACTCGGTCCCCATTCACGACCACTTCTGTATGAGCGGAAATAATACTCAACTGTGAATCTTTTTTTTTTTTCTCCATCAAGAGACCCATTTTCAATACAACAGCACAGCATCCTTTTCACTACTGGGAACACATGTGTCTGGAGCTTTGCCTCATTGGCATACGCACATGCATGTTCAAAATGCGCAAATTTCAGTACTGTATATTTTAAATCTTGATCTAGACCGATTCCCAATGATTTAGTTTTGGGGGGGATGTAGTAGAAATCATTAGTGCTCGTTCCAAATGAGTTACTTCTCTCGTCACATGTGGAGGGTGGGTAGAATTACAGTGGGAGAAGAACATATGAGTTTAGCTGAGAAAGTCGTCTTGTGCAGAATGAAGATCTCTGATTTAGTGTTAAAAGTCTTATCATTATGCTATACTAGGCACAAATGGTCTCAGCACTCGTACTCGTTTGATGATTATGGCTAGCATCCTGCTTGTTCTGTGCAGTGATTGCATGGCAATTCAGGTCCTTCAGATGTTCTTTATAGCTCACTAATGCTTCTCAGCTCTGTAAGAATCAATGGACTACAGCATCTGTGCTCGAAGCTTATTTTTGGCCCTTGGAGGGAAGACCAGTCTGGAGCGAGTGCAGCCGTTAAGTGCTCGCTTTATTATGGCTGCAGGTTTCAGGATCCTTCCATTTGTTTGAAAGTTGCTGTAAATGACCTGAGGTGCAACTAATGGCTGCAAGTAATGGGAAATTTGCACTGCATTCTTACCCAAATGTAGTTAATCAAGCGACACATGTTTGGCATCCATAACTTTAGATTTTAGATTTTAACGTTGGATAATGGTGTAAGGGAACATTGTGTAAAAGTCTAGCAGTTAAGCCTCAGGGCTGCTTTTGTGGATTCTGGCACTGGATGAAAAAACACACACAACACTGTTGAGCTTTTAAAAAAAGTTTGAAGCCAAATTTCTTGTTTTCAGCATTTTGTAACCTGGAAAATGGCGACTTTACAATTCTCTGGATCTTGCGTTACCCTTTTTAATCTTTCCTTCACATGAAGAGGTTACAGTGAAGTAATTGTGCTTATTTCTGTCTTTCTTTTCAGATGAGACTGAAGTTATCTGCACTCTCTTTCACTACTGGATATCTGAAGTTCTGCCCATGCAAACTGAAAAGAAGACATGACCATGACATACTCACATACTGTATGCTCTGCAGTTCAGTTGCTACTCCTAAACCGGCTCTCGTTTTTAATATTAAGAGGAATGGAAAGAGGAAGCCATTTCATGTGAGGCAGATTTATGCATGAATGTGGTGATGCATTTACTGCCATCACAGTTTAGATATTTGGTGGTTTCATCGAAATGCGTTATGGGTGTTTTGTACCTGCTAGCACCTGTAGTGGTTCTGAATGTCAGTCTAGTGAAGTATTTGCATTTGTTTTCTCAATTTATCAAAAACCGTTATAAATTAGGATATAAATTGAGGTTCTGGGTTAAAAGCCTGAGAGGCAGCTTGGTGTTGATAGGATAGTAGCTATTTGCTACTACAGTAATTCCTGAAGCATGACCAGAGGAATGGCGTTTGTTTGTTTGTTTTTGTTTTTTATATATATAAAGTACAAGATGATGTATTTATTATGGAGTTTTAGTGTTAACGTATTTGACTGATCACATTACAAAACGTCAATAACTCAAAAGCAATCAGGCCTAGATATACTTTCAGTGTGTCCTAGCTGCTATTTTCAGGAGTTTAAGGAAAAATACTACGACTGCAATAAATATAAAAAATAATAAAAGGCTATGTTAGGAGATTATTTCCTAACAGATAAAGATGAAACAGGTTGTTTCCTTCTAGCTAAGGTTATCACAGGAGGTTATTCTCTTTTCTAGAAGTTTATTTCTTGCTAGTTAAAGCTGATGCAGAATTTTACTTCCTGCTGCAATTTTTTATTTTTTTATTATTATTTTTTTTTGCTAGCTAAAGTCGCCCTAGGAAGTTACTTCTTGCTAGGTAAAGTTGCCACGGAAATGTTATTTTGGTTATGTGGTTATTTCTTAATAGCTAAAATTGACACAGGAAGTTACTTTATGCTAGGTGAAGTTGCATGGGGTTGGAGCTTGCTAGCTAAACTTGCCCCATTTATTTTGCTTTTTTTTCTCAAATCAAAAATGATTTCAAATACATTAAATACATACACAAACAAAATATTCCTGTACACATTTACATAATAATTTCACTCTCAGGTTCTAGATTTAACTGTTTGAACAGTATCCTTTTAGGACTTAATTGGTGAACCAGATCTTGTCCACTATGCTCTTGTGCTTTCCTGTAATGTGATCAAATTAGTGCAGGTGATTTTTAAGCATAATTTGTTTACTGGACTAGGTTTTTATTTTCGACATTTTGACAGACTATTTGGATAGATTGTACCGCTAGATAGGTCTCCTGCCCAGTGAGATGAGAACCTTTATAGTGATGTAAGGGCCAAGACAGCTGAAATAAATTGATCATTGGATAGAGTACTGTATAATCCCAAAGAGAAATTATCTCTGTGAAAAAGTCAGCTCTATGAGGTTCAACTCGACTGTCAAGAAGTTCCTTAATGAGCAACAGCAGGTGACTACACATGTAATAGCTGCCTTATAAACAGAAATGCTGTAAGAGTCTTCATTTTAAATTGTGTTAGTTATGAAACAAGTTAATGAAACTTTTTCGATAAGAGTGTAATTAACAGACTTGTGATTTTTGGGAGCACATTGTTTCAAAAGGACTCAAGACTGTCAATGATGCAACATGGGTTTCTTGCCTTAATTGTTAGCAGCTTTCAGATTCACAAGCCATGACCTTTCCTGATTCTGCCTTAACTACAGTACCAAGCTAATTTTTCTCCACAGAATATTCCTGCCACCTATGAACAATTTTTTTTGAAGGAGGTTATTTCTTTCTAGCTAAAGCTGTCCGGGAGATATTCATTCCAAGAAGGCTAGTTCTTGTAAAGTAAAGATGACAGAAGTTTATTTTCTGCTAGGATGATATTTCTTGCTAGAGTTTCCACAGGAGGTTATTTCATGCTAGAAGGTTATTTCTTGCTAGCTAAACTTGCCACATAATGTTATTTTATGCTTGATAGTTATACCCTGCTAGCTAACTTTGCCAAATGGGCTTAGTTCCTTTTAGAGGTTTAGATCTTATTCAATACAATTAAGGACAATCTGATAATTTTGATTTATATACATCTTCTCACATATTTCATACTAATTTCTCTAATTCTCTTTTCGTTCTGCAGAGCTGCTTTGCAACAATGACCATTGTTTAAAGTCCTATGTAAATAGGATTTACTTGAAATTAAAGTGAATTGATATACATTTGACAGAACATTATTTCTTGCTGGCCTAAGTTGTCACTGGGAGATATTTCTTGCTAGAACATTAGATAAAGTTTATCTTCTTGCCACAGGGACTTGTAACTTGCTAGTTGAAGTTGCTCCAGGATTAGGTTACCAAATCAAGCTTTTGTAACCGGTATTGTTTGTACCAAATGGGGAAATATTGAATATCTATTAAGCTTTCTTTCCCCACCATCAGAATTTGGTTTTGTCAAAATGAAATTATTAATTACAGTTACATCTTCTGTCATTGCTATGTAATCACAATAAATTACAGGTCCAGTATATTAATGTATGTATGACAAGTTGTTTATATTTTAAATATCATTTCTCAGTATTGCAGAGTTTGGAAAGCAGTAAACCTTTGATTTATAGTCAAAGTTTAGGAGTTTACTGAATATTGGTGTTTAAATACTCAATTTATGCAGCAAGCCTTATTTTCCATATCACCAAAAATAAGCTGATCTTTATCATAACCTTAGTCATCAGAAGACCTTTTAAAATTTGCACAACCTGTCATTTCACTGTTTGTACTGATTATAATCCTTACAATAATAAGCTCATAAACATAATTATCAATCAAAACTTCTGGCCCATTCTTAATGAGTAGCCTCGGGCTTAGCCTCTCAGTGGCTAATTATCTTAGCAGCAAATGTCAACAGGCCTTCGCTACTCAATGTCCTCACTGCTTAGATGGTGACATTTAGTCTCTGGCGCAGGTCCGAGTGCTCATTATCTCCATTCTGCTCACACAGTCCAGCCAAAAATGAAGGTCATTGCAAAGACAACTTATGCAGGAAAATTACAATCAATGATTTTTGATTCAGCAAAGGTTTGATGTAGTGTTGTAAAACTCTCCATCCTAAACTATAAATAGAGTAGGAAAGTTGGCTAAACTGTTATGTAAAAATCAGATTAGGGCCAACCAGTATTTTTTTTTTTGTATAAAAATTAGAAAAATCTTTTGTGTCTAAGATGGAGGTACCAAGCACTAAAAATGGGTGAGCTAATTTCTTGTTTTTTATTTCCTGAATTAAAAGTAAAAGCTTTATATGGCTGAGGGCTTGAACCATCACCAACTAAAAACAAGTAATGATATCTTTTCTTTTGCTGTAGTGATGAAAAGGAATCGTTCATCTTTTTCAAATTAAGTAACATTTAAAAACAATCACTACTCATCAMACACTATATTATGTAACAGTTCAAACCTTTTAGCCTTTTTTCCTCTAAGATGTTTTCAATTTGTTTGAGAGAAAGCTGTTTTTTTTTTTCCTGACTGAACTTGCCAATCTTGCACTCATTCAAAAGTTTTGAATAATTCTGTCTACTTCCAAAGAAGGTTCTCACAAACCCCACTACCTTGTGCATGGAAGCTTGACCAATCCCACCTCTTCTGCATAGAGCATAACTAATCCTTTCCACTCCTTCATAAAGCTTAACCAATCCTACCACTCCTGCAGAAAGATTCATCAATCCCACCTACTTCCAAAAACAATTAACCTATCCTACATAAAGCTTTACCAATCCCACCACTCCCAGATAAAGCTTCATCAATTCCTCAAAAGATTAACTCAATCCCACCCACTCCCGCACCCTCTCGCAGGAAGTTAAATCAATYCCACCCACTTCTGCAAAAAGATTAACAAATTCCACCCACATATGCAGAATGTTCAACTAATCCTATGCACTCCTTTAGACAGATTAGCCAGTCCCTCCCACCCCTGCGGAAAGACTAACCAATCCTTTCTACTCTTGTAGCAARTATAAARCCCGTGAATGAATTAATGTGGTTCAAGAATTGTGTAGCATCACACAAGCAACATGCTGCATGGCTACCAGGGTATGTGGCTCAGGGACAGAACAAACAAGAGTGACTCTCTCTCTCTCTCTCTCTCAGTAATAGGGACTTTAAGCAGCAAGTGACAATGTTCTGGAAATTTTTGTACCCTCATTAAAGCCAAGTCACACCATGTCTCTGCTTCATTAAAACCAACCCACCTACAGTTACRTGAGCATKCTGGGAAGGAAGCACCAGGTGCACAGTGTGTGGTGTGAGACTACAGTCCTATTACCAAGTTCTGTGTGGTGAGAGACAAGCACCGTTTTTATTCATTGGTATAAAAAAGTGATGAAGGATACTTTGAGGATACTCACATTGATGGATGTGAGGTACAGTAATTAGAATATATACTAAAAGAGAAGTATGTGTACAGCTGAATCCAAACACCAAAAGAAGAGACTTTCACAATGTTTCGTAGACTTTATGTACACCGTGTACAACTAAAGAAGCAGATTGAAAACCATCATCAGTGGAGCTTGATGTGCAAAGAAGCAGACTGTTCCTGGCTTTCTAGGATTTGATGACAATTAGCTGCCAGATGCYGTATGTATCATAAGCGTGTTAGTATTCATCTCCAGGAATGTGCGAGTTTTCATTTCATATCTGCATTACTCRGATGCACAGCCTCCAAAAATCTTTGAAGGCTTAAATATTTGTGCAGTTTTAAATTACAGCCCTGGGAGGATGTAAATGGATATCCTATTCTTAGGCATGACAAAATCCTCCAATTATCCAAAAATCCTTAAACAAGCATCAACCAGTACTGCAAATGCCCCAAAAACGTAATAGTCCTAAAAACAACAACAACATTCAATCATGCAAAATTCCAGCAGCTGTCCTTTAATCCTCTGGGAATACTACAATAAGCCTGCAACAATTATCAGCCACCACTCCTGCAGAAAGATTGACTAATCCCACTACTCCTGTAAAAAAAAAATCCCACTATTCCTGTGGAAAGACTGACCAATTCACTACTCCTGTAGAAAGATTCACCAGTCTCACTACTCCATCGGAAAAGGTGACCAAGCCCAWTACTCCTGCGGAAAAGACTTGACCAAACAACTCAGTCCTAAAACGCTTTAATTACCTTCCTGCAATTCTCAGCCATGACAAAATCCTCCATTTATCCAAAAATCCCCAAACCAGTCACAACTAATCCCCAAAAAATCGAACAGTGCTCAAAAAYCCAACAAACCCCAATGATACAAAATTCCAGCAGCTGTCCTCTAATCTTCTGAAAGCACTGCAATAAACCTGCAATAATTACCAGCCAACAGTCCCAAAAGACTGACCAATGCCACCACTCCTTTGGAAAGATTGTCCAACCCCACCATTTCCACTCCTACAGCAATGTAATTATTGTCCAGCATTTCTCTTTCATGACAAAATTATTAAATTATTCAATAATCCTGCAAAAAAATTCCAAGCAACCCACAAGCCAATCCTCAAATCCCACCTAAAATCAAACAATTTCAGTCAAGCAAACCCTCAGTGAAGCAAAATTCCCAAAGCTGTCCTTTTTATCCTGCAACAAGCCTGCCACAATTATGGGTCAGCGTTTCCAAAATCTGGTCACCCTTAAATCTTCCTCAGAAGTTCTTCAAGAGCAACATAAAGTTCTTCTAAATCTTTGGTCACATCTCTGTGTTTCCACAATTATGGAACATTTTCAAAACAAAAGCCAATTATCGCGTCTACTTCATACTGTAGGTTTAATCCTGATTGTACAGAAGCATAAAACCACTAAGATTAGTCTCTGTAATCACTCGGCTTGGCTCTGATATCAACCGTCCCGGGAGTAAACACCATCAGAATTGCTGAGAAAYGATTTTTAGCAGCTGAAGAACTTTATAAATCCGGACTAATAAGAAGGGCCTCAAAGATTCTTTACAAAATTAATTCAGACGTGTGAATATTTAAACATGTTCATTAGCAGTCGTGTTCTGCAACTTCTTCAACAAGGATCTAACACACTTTTAACACACTTCTCCTAGTCTGGTACACACTACAGAGTCTGACCAACGATTAGTGATTAGCCCAAGGATGATATCACCACACTGTATTATTTTCGCTTTTAACTAATTGACCTTGCTGTATATTGTCATCAGTTCAGTGAGCTTTAAAGAAGATTGACGGACAACAAAATGTTGTCACACAAGTCTTAAGATGGAAGATCTTGTCATACATTGGAAAAAATGAATCTGTAATATTTATGCACTCTATTGTTCCCCTGTGGATTGTGCTTTTGGGGAGAAAAGAAATGTGTAATTTTAGATTAAATTGAAGTGCTGTGCCATTATTTTCTGTTCAATTCCGTTTTTATGTGTGTAGCCCTTTTATCAATGGACGTTAGCACAATGCAGCTTTTCAGAAATCCAGATTGAAGAAATTTTTTTGTGTGTAGCGAAGTAGTTAGTTTGGCAAGCTTTCTGAGCCAGATTTAGCTCTCCACATCTTTCGATAAGAACCTTCTTATTTTCCGCAGAGAMCATTTTTTTTTAATTCCCTTTTCTACTGTCCCTTATCAGTCTCTTATAACCCTTACACAAGAATATTAAAACCCAGCAGCAGTACTTCAGTGCTGGGTGTATTAATATCAAGAGGTCCAGCGGCAGAGCCCCGTTCAGTTTGAGCATGCAGAGACCAACCTTGAAGATGAGGAATTAATAAATCAAGAACAGAGACCTACGGCTCTGGTATATTAAAACCCATTGGAGGGGCTGCCGTCATGCGGATATTAAACCAATAAGAGATCGATGAGCGAGTGAGCAACATACCGAGCTGAAATAAAAGTGTCTCAGGATATCATTTTTTCCACTCTGTTCATACCACATTACACCAGAGGACTTGTGAATTCTCCATTCTGATTATCAGAAAGCGTTGATTTATTTGGTTTAATATATGCTTTGACAATTATTCTGGCTGTAATTCTAATCACAGGTTTATTCTGATCTGGAGGTTCTACTATGTTATACATTCTATAGTAAAAAAAAATATGACTGAGACTTCCACTGTCGATGATGCTCATTAATAATGCAGACAGACATTTAATCCTGCTGGTTTGAAAGGAGTCTCTAGTGTCAAAATGAACACTTAATGTTTTCTGACATATACACATCAAAGAAGTTTACATTTATGATTTCTTTGATATAAAAAGCTGTTTTTTTTTCTCTTAGTAAACATAAAAAAGAGCAACTGGTGAAGCGATGAGAACAGGAATTACAGTAACTTGTTCAGCCAACATTGTTGAAGGATTATAAAGTACAACAGGTTGCTCATAAATAAATAAAATTCTAATCATTGGTAAATTTCTGTGTTATTAAAAAGCTTATAATAATTCAGAACATGATGTTATAGGAAACTGATCAACTCTAGATTACATTAGACTGACATCAGTGACTTGGTTATTTATTTGCAATAGCATGCATAACAGCAGTGTTTTATTCCACAGATATTCAATACTTTTGGGATAAAGTCTCAATCATGCATCTTATGAACAGTGGACTCATAATCTACTTTATTTTGGTAGTGTAATAAATTTGAATTTAGACAAGGGGATCATCAAAAAAGACAGCCGAGGAAAGAGAAACAGTTGGGAACTACAGAAAAACTAAAGTGCCTACTGTGCCATGAAAAAGTATTTGACCCTTCCTGATTTTTTTTTTTTGCCTTAATTATTCAGATCATCAAACAAATTTTAATATTACACAAAAGTAATCCGGGTAAATACAAAATGCAGTTTATAAATGACGATTTCATTTATTAAGGGGGAAAAGCATGTCCCAGTCGTCTAGACATCACAATTTGGCGCTTGTAAAAATCATTTGGATACTTACTCTTACCCATTGTCCAGCTTCTAACACAGTAATTTTAAGAACTGACTGTGCACTTGCTACTTAATATATCCAAATGACCTATGGTTGATTTTATGATGGTTGATTTAACAAGCTGGCTTAGCTTAAACATGTTGTGTGTATGTGTGATGGATGGATGGATGGATGGATGGATGGATGGATGGATGGATGGATGGTTGGATGGATGTACACTACATCTCTGGGTACACCTGTTCAACTTGTCATTAACACAAATATCTAATCAGTCAATCACATGGCAGCAACGTGATGCATTTAGGCATGTAGACATTGTCAAGACAATCTGGAAAAGTGATTCAAGTGACTTTGAACATGGCATGGTTGTTGTTGCCAGAATGGTTGATCTGAGTATCTGTCAGACTGATCTACTGTGATTTTCAAATAACCATATCTCGGGTTTACAGACAACGGTGGGAAAAAGAGAAAAATATCCAGTGGAGGGGGGGTAGTTCTCTGGGTGAAAATGCCTCGCTAATGCCAGAGGTCAGAGGAGAATGGCTAGGTTGGTTCAAGTTGATAGAAAGACAACAGTAACTCAAATAACATTTTGTTATAACTGAGGTATGAGCATCTGCCAAAAAGCATCTCTGAACACACAATTTGTCGAACCTTGAAGCAGATGGGTTACAGCAGGAGAAGCCCACACTGGGTGCCGCTCCTGTCAGCTATGAACAGGAAACTGTGGCTACAGTTCGAATAGCTCAAGAAAACTAAACAACAGACGATTGGAAAAACAATGCCTGTTCTGAGGAGTCTGGATTTCTGCTGCGACATTCGGATGGTAGGGTCAGAATTTGGTATAAACAATGTGAAATCGTGGATCACTTTGAGTTCTTGGCACACTTTGAGGTTCTTAGTATCAATTGAGCATGGTTTAAATGCCACAGTCTACCCTGAGGGAAAAGTGACTCCAACCTATTAAAAACCAAGGTGTTCTTAAAGGAGTGAGTGTGCGGACAGTGAGTGTGTGCTACTGTATCTTATATAACAATTTCATCACATTACAATGCATATGCTTTTCCTGTTAGCAAAAAAAAAAAAAACAGGACATCCACTTCACATGAATTGTGAAAGATTTGCACAAGTGTTTACATGTTCAGTATTAAATAATATTCCATGGAAGCCCGTCCACGTCTGTGCATGTAACGTGCACACATGGGCCATGTACTGTAGCTTCCTGCCAAGGTTCATTTATGTGGATTTAATAGAAAATGTGAAATACTTTAATTAGACCAATAACACAGCAAGTGATATTATCTAGTCTAATATATGGCGCAATTTATCTTAAGTTTCTTAACATATGATTACAACAAACCAAATAGAAGACCATTAAGCTCATTTATAGGCATTTTTCACTAACCTAAAATAAGTGTAAATAGGTAAAAGAGGGAATTTCAAAGTCCGATTGGCAGATCGTTTTGCTAGTTTTTTTTTTTTTAGCATTTATTTCTTTACAGAAGCAAAATGATTTGTCAGTTGAGCAAGACATTTAAGTTTACGCATTTAGACTTATTCTAAGTTGGTAAAATTTGGAAACCATGGAATTTAATACCCCCCAACCTTACCATTGTCGCACCATGAACCAGTGTCATGAATTGAAAGTCTCGTGATGGAAACCAAAACCTTTTTTTTTTTTTCTCTACCAGGCCGTTTTACTATTGTAAAAGTGGGCATTTCATTCATTGAGCTCTATTGGGACTGAATCACTTTAAGAGTCTAGTGGTCATTCGGGGACCTGCACATTTCGGCACTTCCACATTGGACTAATTTCAGACCCAGACGTTGCCCCTTGATGCTACCCCAAGTTGATGAGTTGAAATTTCAACTTAAGGCGTTTTTTTTTTTTTTGTAGTTTTTACAATCCGGTGGGAAATTACAAACTGGAGCATCACTTTACGTACAGAATAAAATGACTGTTTCTCATTCCTTGGCTCCTTAGCCTAATCATTAGTGATCACTTCTTCTCTTGCTTTTCCACATCTCGGAGTTGTGTTCTGAGCTGGATCCTGCCATGGGCCCCTGGATAACCTTGCTCTTACCTTGGCAACTGTCACCATGGCTGCCAGGTTTTCTATTTCAGGTATTTGGCTTCATCATGAACAACAGCTGAACAATTATTTGGTTTAAATGTGTCATACACTTGAGCGCAGACATGACATACGTTCTTTCTTTCACAAACAAATTGCAGGCAATTTTTCCCAGATGCTCCGTTGTGGGTTAAACCATGACTCAAATCAAATGCCTTTTCCATGCCACAAAATTTGATAGTCCTAAACGTTGCTTTTCATGAAGCACAATGTGTATATGAATACAATTGTTTGTACAAATTCCTGAAAAATGCGTCTGAATTCATAAACTGTATTATATCCCAAGTGCTACTGTGACATGGACAGGCTTGTACAATATCACTTCTTCTTCTAAATCACACACACACTTCCTCCTACACAGTGGAAATCAACACACCTCTGCATTCAGCTAAGTACATCATTGTCTTCTCAAGAACAAGGAGATCTGAAGGAGGATTAACTGGCTTTGTGACAAACAGAACTTCAATTTAAAGTGCTGTAAATGACTAGGTCCGATTACCACTTTCTAATTTAACACCAACCTATGTTATATATAAGTACAGAGATACCAAGTACTGTACTATATTTTATATTGTGCAATAAACTGGTCTGGCTGGAGCGTAACCAGTGTTTATTACACAAATACTTTAGCATTAGAACTATCTAGTCTGTACACCAAGCTCATGATTACTCAGATTATTAACTTAAAATATTTAGTGCAAAAACTAAATGATGTCACTTGAAAGGACCATTACATCTGTTAAACACAGCTGGCTCATTTTTACTTGAGACTTTAAAACAATAGCGGCGTTACAGATGAATAAATTAGCAGTAGTCTTAAAATGACCTCGGCCGTGATTAGACTTTGAATATAATCAGTTAACACCTAAGTGTTAGAGTCAGTGGCCCATAGTTTAGATTTTTTTTTAGCGATGGCCATGATTCAAACTCATCTACTACACTTACAGCAGTTCAAACTAATGCGGGACTTTTGATTGTGCTGAATAACAGATCACAATTATGAGAGTAAAAACAAATTTCATTTTTTTAATTTAATCCTCTGCTACACTAGTGCACTTATTCCACGGCATTTTCGCTTGTCCTTGGGTTCCATAAAGGTAGACTGTTTTCTCAGTACGTCGGAACCATGATCAGGCTGCCTGCTTCACTTCTGAAATGCTGGCCTCCCAGGAATTCCTTTAATGCCCCTTAATGTAATTCACATATGTTCGGCCTTCTTTAAACAGTTGGCACCGTTCAGGCCGTAAGAGCCTGATCACCGTACTGTCATTGAGAAAATGAGACTTTGTGTTATATTATTAACACATGAATTATAAAGTTAATATATGAATTAAATAAAGGAATATTCCATCACCACTGCTTCCACTATTACATTTGTTTTATTTGTTTCCTTTTAGTTTATACAGTATATATGCATGGAGTTTGCATGTTCTCCCCGTGCTTGGTTGGTTTCCTTCTAGTGCTCGGATTTCCTCCCACAGTTCAAAGACATGCAGATTAGACTAATTGATGTGTGTGAATGAACGTGCATGTGATTGTATGTGTCTGATGGACTCGCGCCCTGTCCAGGGTGTACCCTGCCTTGTGCCCTAAGTCTTCTGGGATAGACTGCATAGACTTCTGGGATCCAGGCCCCCTGCAACCCTGTATTCAGGATAAGCAGTATAGACGATGAGTGGGTGTAATTGTGTGCATGCAGATAGACAAGTTCAGTCTGATACAATTCTGCCCCCTATTGGCAATCAAAAATATTATATATATATATATA
>QMIH01000551.1:170472-195200 GCA_003987875.1 Clarias batrachus
ATTTAAGACAGCTTAGATATTTCTGTAGTATAATAATAATAAATAAGACAGGACCATTAATCGAACCCTGAGGAACACCATGTGACACATTTTGTCTATCAATGCCAAACCATCATCTCAGAAACCGGCAGTCAGCCTGTCGAAAAAAGGCCTATTTTTTAGGCTTTTTTGCTTTAGCTAAGATTAGTAAACATGGCTACACTATAAGTGCTGTTCATTGTGAAGTGTGTCAGTGACATCATTTAGTGCCTTCATGACTGCTAATGTTGTGCTGTTTTCTTTATTATAACAGATTAAAACCCTGCTATCACTCACTCACTCATTCTCTATAGCATTTATTCTGTTCAGGGTTTCGGAGGCCTGGAGCCTATCCCATGGAACTCAGGGCATTAGGCAGGGTACACCCGCAGAAAATCCGTCGCAGTACACACAAGCATATACATTCACACGCTCTCACACTATGGGCAATTTGAAACCACCCACCAAGGAAGAAAAACCACCAAGAACAGGAACAGGCCACTGCAATCGTTCTTGTGCATATTCAGCGATTGGAACACCTGAAAAGTCTCCCCAATTTGAGTAGGAGACACATGTCTGTGGGAACTGTACACACAATCATTCACCACTTGCATTACAGAACCTCATCTGGGAGTTACTGACATCCCTCATCCAGTCCTAACTTTGCTCCAAGCCATTTCCACATGTTATGGGCATTAAAGGAGTTCCTGGGAGGCCAGCAGTTCAGATATGAGGTGGGCAGTCTGACTACAGCTCCGGCGTACGGAGAARACTTTCTACCTTAATGGTATCTAAGAACTAGTGAAACTCTGGGACAAGTGCATTAGTGTAGCAGGGGATGATGTAGAGAAATAATGGGCGTTTACTCTCACAACAGTGTTCTGTTACTCTGCACAATAAAAATTCCCAGTTTGACTCGACTTCCCCTTGTAGATAACAGAAGCATGTGCCTCTTTCATGCCTCATATCCATCTTTTAGCCCTTTTTATTTGTGCCACATGCCTTTTATTCCTTTAATTTCTATTCACTTCGTTCATAGTTTGCTAGTTAGCATCTCAGGTCAGTGTACATTTCTCTTTCAACATGAGTGTTGTGTTATCATTTGTGAGTCAAATCCTGCCTACAATATTTGCATTGGAACTCTGCATAAATATGTTGTGTGTGTGTGTGTGTGTGTGTGTGTGTGTGTGTGTGTGTGTGTGTGTGTGTGTGTGTGTGTGTGTGTGTGTGTGCGTGTGTGTGTATCTGCAATATGGCAAAATTCCACACTTTTCCATAGCAGTATTTCATACAGTTACAGTAAGAATATCAGTCAGCTTTAGTGTAAGCAAAATGGCAAGGCTTCTTCCTAGGAAGCTGATCGAGTGTCAGTTTACAGGTGATGTTGAAACTCAAACACAGCTGTTAAACTAGCAAAGCCAACTGCAGAGCTGAAAGGGGTGTGGGTATGATATATAAACACAGCACAAGAATAATAAACCAGTGTGGACTTAAAACGTTTCACTCATTAGTGTTTCATTAGTATTTCACGCTCTCCAGTACACCAGACTGAGTGTGTGCAGTGCTGTAGCTGTGTGTAACACTCCCATGCATTACAATGCAGAAAGTCATAACTAGATTCAGATGGTCTCAGTGAAGCAGCTGATTTCAGGTCAGTTTCTGTTTGAGTAATATTCATGTTACATGCCCAAGAGGGAAATAACTGTAAAACACCACATTTATTCTGAGTGATTCAGACTTGATTCATGCTTCTTATTATGTCCTATAACTATGAACTAAATCAGATGTATTAATAGTTATATTAAAAGGCCTAAAGTTGAATTTTCCATTTCGTCTCTGCGTCATTCGGTCTCACACCCTTTTGTCTTTTTATCCGTTTCRATTTGTCTATCTGTCTTCATGACTGCCTGCCTGTCTACCTTTACTATACGTGTCTATCTGTCCATTTGCCTTTCCCTTTGTCTTTCTGTAGATATTTCTATCTGTCCCCGTCCTCATTTCCTGTCTATGTATATGTCTTTAAATCTGTGGCATGTTTAGCATGTATCTGTATGTTTGTATGTCTATCTACTGTACGTCTGTCTATCTCTCTAGCTGCTGTATCTGCCTAATTATCTGTCTGTCTCTGTGTCTGGTTGTCTATCTTCTTATGTGTCTCTGTAAGTCTGGACTGTATGTGTCTATCTGTCTATACCTTGCACCCATCTATATGTATACCCATATGTCGGCCTTTTGTTTGTCTGTCTAATGTCTGTCCATCTGACTGTCTGTCTACTTTATTTAACTGTCTGCTTGTAATTGTATCTGTCTGTTTATGCTTCCTTATGTCGGCCTTATATCTGCCTGTGGTATCTACCTGTCCTTGTCTTTGTTGGTCAGCCTATCTGTCTATGTTCGGTCTCCCTGTCTGTTTGTCTGCCTACTCTGTATATTTACCTACCTGCATATAGTTTTTTGTTCCATCTTTCTGTCTACTGGTTTGACAATCGTCTCATTGATCCCCCTGTCTATCATATCTRACATCTGCCATTTCAAGAATCATGTCTTAATTTCGCAGTATTTCTCCCTCAAMGAACAGCAGCTACAATTTCTCTCACCTAAGGGTTCTTGGTCAAATTGAGCATTGTATATTTTCTAACACACTAAAGACAAACACTTCCTGTATGCCTGTATGTGTGTGTCCAGACAGACCACAGCGAGTGGCTCCAATTTCAGTCTGATCTGCAAGTGGCGCTAGTGGTGGCAGACCGGATGAGAGCCGAAGCTGAAGAAGAACTGAGCGTGCTCCGAGCAGCACGGGAGAACTGGGAGAGGCAGCTGACCAACTCCCAACTGGGCCAGCGAGAAGTTGAAGGACAAGTGGAGCGCCTAAAGGCAGAGCTTGAACAAAGAAAACAAAGAACTGGCCAAAGGTCAGAGCCTCCCAGCCAGCAGGGGGCGACAGAAGGGTGTGCAAGGACCACTGTGGGAAAACAGGGGGATGAGCGAAGAAACGGAGAGGAAAAGAGGAACGAGAAAGTGATGGAAACTACAGAAAAACTGAAGTGAGTATATGAAGATCTGTAATATATACAGTTTCCATCCACTTGGTGCATTTAAAGAGAAAATAATGTAGGTTGTGAGTTATGGTTTGTCATTTAACCAACTCTTCCCGTCAGGAAAATCCCATTCCATTACTTAGATTAGATYAGAACTACTGAAGGTCAGTCTTCTTCAAGGATTGAGGGAGCAAGTCGGCACAGTTAGATCTCAGCACAAAAACTACCATAGGAAGTTTGGCAATCTCAAGCTTTTACCTGTTTGGGCAAACTGGAGAAACTCTTCAGGAAGGAAACAACATGGGAACATGGAGGTTTATGAATATTACATTTGAGGGATAATTTGACCAATGGAAGGTGGTGCCCTTGGAATATAGGGTTTGGGGAATCGTGTGCCCATGAGAATATAGAACCCTGGGATTTTGGAATATTGAAACATGGAAATATAGTTTGGGGAATATTTAAGATTCAGAATATACAGTAGGGTTTGGGCCAGAAGAACATGGAGATTTGAAGACATAAGTTTTGAGGGATCATTTGAACTGGGAAGATCTATCCGTTGGACTAGAGGGCTTTGGGAACATGGAGGCATAGAAAGAGTTTGGGAATGTTTTGTTTTGGWAATATAGCATTTTGAGAACTTYRGGCCATGACAACATGGAGATTTGGGAAWATATGATTTGAGGGATCTTTTGACCATGGGAAGATGTGTTTCTTGGAAGCATGAACATGTTTATAGAATATTGAGCTCTGGCTATGGAAGTATATTCTTTTGGTTTGGGAATATATGATTTTGGGAACATTAAGGTTTTGAGGTATAAGGTTTGAGGGATTATTCAGTCACGGGAATATATAATCCTGGGAACATGGAGCTATGGAAATATGAGTTTTGAGAATACTTGGATTTGGGAATATACATCTTTGAGAACTTTGCGTCATGAGAACATAGGGATTTAGGAATATAAGGTTTGGGAATATAGAAACTTTGGAATACAGGGTATGGGTAATATGAATGCATGGAAATATATGGTTTCGATATTAATGGGGCATGGGAATATAGGATCTGGGATCACAGGCCGTGCAAATATTGAGCCTTAGGAATATATAGAATGTGGAACCATGAAAATATAAAGTAGGGCCCTATGGACAATTTCCTTCAAAGAAATAAAACCTTCTGGTGAAGTTCAGTTAGTTCTAAATAACTGAATCTAAGTTCTAACTGTGTTTATCTAATGATCCTGGACTGGTTCTATTCTTATGGTACATCCCATTGTTTTTACAGAAAACAGTCAGCGTCTCCCTCCAGCCTATTAAATGGTACATCCCAGACTTCTTTAGCACTGAACACAAATCCTGTGAACAAAGTAAGAACAGATCTGTGTTTTTATGCATTGTCTATGTAACAGAACATGTTGTACTGTACACTTAAAACCATGTGGAACATGCGTTTTGTAAAACGTCCTGCGCTTATTCCAGAACAGCAATCTAACAACAACAAGAGAAAGACTAAATATGGACCAGCAGGACAACTTGATTAATTTATATAAAGGTATGCAATTTACACGAACCACTGCTAATGAATTGAAATTGAAAAGGTGTTAAAGTTTACTCTGTGTGTGTGCGCGTGTGTGTAACAGATAAAAAGGAGGACAATCCATCTTTACACCTGTCTCCTGTTATAGACATTTCTCCAAACAAAACTAGCAAGATAAAGTGAGTGTAAAGTAAACATCTTTTGTTTGTCTCTTCCTGTCCTGTCTCCWCACTCCCACTTTCCCTTCTTGCACTTCACTCACAAGAACACCGAGACTATGAATCTTCACTTGTACACATTCTGTAATTTATCATGACTCATGGTCAGGGTCAAGGAGCCGTTCTTTTCTTCTGAACATTCTGACGTCTTGGGACGACCCCGGGGTCAACATGGAGGATGTTTAAAGCGCATGAGACAGCTAGAATGTAGCGTTTAGTTGTGAACTTCTATAAATATCATGTTTGTGGTCAGTAGGTGGAAGCGTGTGTGTGTGTGTGTGTCCAGATTCAGCTTTAAAGGAAGGATACAATCAGAGGCTTTTTTTTTAAGTCTTCTAATAACCTCCTGGTGCAACACTACACAAAACTAATATTTTAAAAAGGGTTCTATGTTATTGTACAGATTTAGTAAGCTGCAGGTTGAAAGAAAAGTGAACGAGCTCAGTGCACGAGTCCTGTACTGCATGTACTCTGTGTATCTGCTCATTCTGGATTGCAGCTGAATTTAAGGTCGTCTTTTAACAGGCCTCAGGAGGACTTCAGTAAGCTGCTCAGACGTCACGGAGGATCCAAACGCAACTCGCTACTGCGCTGGAGTCAGAACAGAACCAGCGGATATAAGGTTTAATACTTTGGATGAATCAGTACTTTCATATTTTAAGCAGAAATCAATCAACAGGGCTCTTAAGGAATAATTGGACATCCTAAAGTGCTTCGTTCCAGTTGAGCTACAGAAAATTTCCAATCAATAAATATTCAAGAATTATTGTTAATAACTAATTCATTTTATTTCACTTAACTGATTATTAAAAGGTGGCACGGTGGTGTAGTGGGTAGCATTGTCGCCTTGCACCTCCAGGGTCCAGGTTCGATTCCCGCCTCTGTGTGCGTGGAGTTTGCATGTTCTCCCCGTACTTGTTGGGTTTCCTCCCACAGTCCAAAGACATGCAGATTAGGCTAAGTGTCATTCGCAAATTGTGTGAGTGTCCAGTATGTATGTATGTATGTGCCCTGCGTTGGACTGGCACCCTGTCCATGGTGTACCCTGCCTCGTGACCTATAAGCGGTATAGATGATGAGTGAGTGTCAGTGAGTGATTATTGAAAGATCCTTCCCTCATTAGCTTCTCTAGTTTCCTCTCTTGAAATGAATCGGACAAAAACATATTTAAGGAACCCCTTTGTGTAAACTAGTCTGTCCTGAAAACTTTGCCTTGTGCTTACTGTGTAACTTAAAGGCGGTGAGACCAGGGTCCAGAGTAACGCTGGAAATAAAACCAAAACAATAAACCAGTGCTGCTGCTAATATGCGAACTATCTAATCTCTAATCGCGAGATAAAGTCACAGTGTGTGATGTGACACGTCTTTGCATCCTGTGACAGTGTAAAGACGCCAACATAACTGAAATAACCTGCATATTGAAATGTCTCAATGGCCCTCCAGTTGCTCTCTTTGTCTCATTGTTCTTCTCTCTCTCTCTTTCAGAACATCGAGATCACAAACTTCAGCAGCAGTTGGATGGACGGCTTGGCTTTCTGTGCCGTGTACCATAGTTATCTCCCATCACACATCCCCTACAACACACTCAGGCCGGAGAACAAGGTAACACACACACACACTCATGTCGAGTGTTTGCAATTCACTTCACCACTTGGCCATGATCCAGTTCCATCCGTCATTTAATCTTATTTCTAGCTTTGTGTCGATAAAACCACGAATGCCAGAGACATGTTGCACAAAGGAAAAAAAAACAAAAAAAACACTGAGTGGTAAGGAATCCCTGCTGAGTCTGACCCAGACCACAGACCCAGGTGGAAGTGATTATACTGGTCTGTTCAATATCTCTAACCTGAGGGACCGCAGGGGACGTCACTATTTCTGCTATATGCTCTTCCTGGATTCCTCTCTTAGATTGTAATCCTAAGAACATTCGATGTAGTAGAGCGGTACTTCGGCCTGTTCATATACAGCGGCTGTACTAAAAGTAAGGCAAAAGTTGGCATCACTTTTTTTTATTAACTGATGACGGTTATTTTCATTTGGCGACCCAATTCTCAAATCCTGTTTGGAAATCGCCTTCGTTGCAGGTGATAGTTTCCCACTGCGCCGTTTGTCTTCAGTTCACCCATCTGTGCACATCGTCATAAACATTCTGCAGCACAGTGGGAGACCATCAATAATAAAAAAAAAAAGTTATGCACACTTTTGCATTGCTTTTGGTGCAGCCCTCGAACTATATGTTATACTAAATGTTCCCACCACTTAGTCCGTTTAAACTTAGCGCGTTTCAATAAATGTATGGCGCCATCTGTAGAATTTTGAGATGAACTAATGATTTTTCCAAGGATTTTTTTTTTTTTTTTTTAATGATATGGCGTTTTTCCAGTTAAATTTCAAAGTAGCCTATCTTCTCTTCCCGCGGGCTAATTGCCATGAAATAAAGTCTATATGTTACCTCAAGCTCGGCCAAGTACACCTGTGGAAACCCCATTCAAATTCGTTCAGTAGGTTTTATGTGATGTGTGCACAAACAAATTTTTTTTGCAGATATCTTCAGTGTACAGACATGCCAACCTGCTGTTGGTCTTCTCAATTCCTTTGAAGTTAAATTCACAATTAACACAGTTAATTATTTAACCGTGTTTGAGATTGGCCAAAAAAAGATGCTGATTATTAATGTGCTCGATCTGATAGTTTTTGTAGGTAGAGGTTATATGCAGAGAGTTATGTAAGGACTTATATAGCAATAAAACTCATTTAAAACCAAGTGTAATTGTTGATAAGTTGAGGAAAGAGAGAGGAAAAAGATGATGATGATGATGAGAATGATGCTTTTACCTCCAGAAAGAAAACCTTTTGCTGGCTTTTCGGACAGGAGAGAGTGTGGGAATTGCTGCATCACTTGTAAGTAATTATGCACCATAAAATGCTTTCTATGATGCCTGAGAACTTTAACCTAATTTTTTATCATGCTCAAGAATTTCATCAACTATGATCTCCCTCATAAATCTCCATGCGCTCCAATAAATTCCTTAAATATCTTTCCGCAATAAAGATAATTAGTATGCTTTAATCCCTTTCATAATACTACAAGGGGTGTTCATGTCAAATCGGGACTTTTGATTGCGCAGAATATCGGGACACAGTTATGAGATTCAAATCTCCCTCTATTTCTCTATATAATCGCTATATAACTTGCTCCATTCATCTCATCGCCATACTGTGCTTGAAGTTTTCTGTAAACGTCAACCGCTTTTATGCCTTCATACACCAGAAATTTCATCACACGTCTCAGTTTGACTTGAACACCCCTTATACATGGCCCATGTTCTTATTAATGCTGTGCTTAGGTACACTAAGGTGCACTTACTTAGGATATTTTAGTTTAGTTTTATTGAATTTTATGGAGCAATATTGATAAACTTGTGTTCTGATGTGTTTCCATTTCACCACAAATGCTTTCTCACAAATGTACGTTCGTAACCAGACCGTATTCTTTTTTTTATCTTTGTTTCGTTTAAGACCGCAGATGAGATGCTGAGGACTGAAGGCCCCGATTGGCAAAGGGTTCTGGGATACGTAGAGAGCATATACCGCCATTTTGAGATGTGACCCCTGGAACATTAATTATCCCGTATTGTTTCCGTTGGATTCAACTACTTCTCAGACTTCGGCGAGACGTTCTGCAAGCCGGCTTTACATTAGAGCTCCACCGTGTGGAGAAATTATTATATTGTGGAAAAAATATATCAACAAGCAAAGTAGTCTGGACTGAATTACAGCAAAGAATAACACACGTTGCATATTTTACATTAGCATTCACAATATAAAGATGAGAATTAATCAATAAGATATTTTTACCTTATTTACACTGAGGTAAAAATGACACATTCTTGTTTGTAAAGCATGCAGTGGAGGACCTGAAAGTGTTGAGTGTGTGATAAAGCCACTTCACAGTGTGTGTTATAAAATAATAATCAGCAAAACATATGCGTGACAAGGCTGGGTTAATGTTACAYCATCAGAGTGCATTACTTTCATACTGTATAACTGCAAATCCCAGGTTGCCAGATCACACCGAGTAATCCCCCCTGGGCAGTGCTGAAAACCTGGCCACTGTGACTAAAAACTAGCTTAAATGATATCACGGTCAACATTGGTCTCAAAATGTTGCATTTCTCTTAAACCACTGCAGTTTCCCATGATCATTATTTTTGTTTATTTAAAAATAACACATCACTTACAGGATGTACACAAGCAAGGTAGTTCCTGTTGTCACCTCCTCCTCCTATCCTATCAGGAAACAATACAAATTAAATGGGTACCGAGGTATTGTGATCATATTGTATCAAGACTTCCCTGATGATTTAGAATTAAAAAGGACCTTGCGGTGTTACAGAGGGAAAAATAAATAAGCGTGATGATTTCTAATGATATTAGCAGTTTTCTTTTTTAAATCCATGCAAGTTATCGTGAACGAGCGGTTACTATGGAAACAATACCATGTTAGAACAAGCGCATTAACTCAAAGCTGTTGTAGGAAATGTATTTAACACCGTCTGACCCATCAGTGGCCAGAAATTCATGGTAAAGTATTTGTTGAGTGTCAGTTAGGATTATTGATGAGAACACCAGTGATATAATGGTTTAGATGATGATGATCATCATCGTCATGTGCCATTTAAATCCCTGCGCCTGAGTGGTTCCTGTAGTCATAAAATATATTAGGATAATTTTCATCTGTACACTAAACTGAACACTTCAGGCAAGAGCTGGTAGAGATGATTTCAAAGCGGATTTCTGAAAATATCAGTAATAATCGTACCAAAGGGTCGCTATAGCATTGAGAAAAATGACAAAACTTCACAAAGAAACAATGCTTACCTAAGGTAGTCTACAAACACTAACGAGGAAGGGGCGTACAAACCCCGGGAAGTGAGCTAGCAAGCTGACGATGGCGACCTCTGGTGGTATGATACCGCGGGATTTGGTTTTAAGCACAAAGTTAGGGCTACAATTTACTGTTATTGCCCAACAAAAAAATATTTTCCAAAGAATGTAGGGCAGTTTGTGAAAGAATACCCTATAAATGACTACTGTACTGAATCCTACAGTGTTGCCTGCTAAAAATACTGTGATGCTCTGTTGTAGCCCAATGACCATGCATCATCATATCAAAAAAAACGCCAAGCCTGAAAGAGAGCGCCAGACATACCTGCGTTCAACCCTACAAATACATTCAAAAACCGGCACCCATGACATCACATCAGTACGCAAACATTTGCGCACAGAGATCATTCTACGTTATCTGATCATTAACTTCATTTAACTGATCAAATCTAACTTCAACCCCACCCTTGCAGGCCCTGAGGCGCTGGTGATTTGGTGGAAATTTCAGGCCTCGACTTTGTATAAAAGCTGGCATTTGATAGTAGTCAGGTAACTGTGAGTCACTTTCTAGAGTATTTTCAAAAGGTATGAGCACTGATAAGATTCTTCATGTAAAGACAAGTCCAGGTGTTGTTATTTACGCACTCTTCTTCTCTACCAGTGACACTGTTGGAATGACTTTACTGAAACTGCCGTTTTCTTGCAGTTGCACGCATCTCCACATTTCCACAACAGTTCATATACTGTATGGCTTTTGTAGTGTGGTTTATCACAGAGGATGAGTGTGTTGTGACTTTCCACTGGAAGAAGACGGAATACATCATGTTACATCATGAATACAGCATTGTACAGAAAGGACCTCCTGAAAAACATGGACTTAAGAATAAACTCCTTTATTGCATTTCTTGTTCGTTTGTTTTTTGTGACTTCAAGAAATCATCAGCATTACAGCTGTTAGTGTGCCGAACTCAATGTCTTTGTGTGTTAACAATTAAAGTGCCTGTAATGTGATGTTAAAACTTCAGTCTTGTGCCAAAGTCAGTAACATTATTAATAAAGCAATATTTTCTTTATCATGTCTTTATACTGTTTGTAATAGATAGTTTGAACACAATCTCTTATTTTATTTATTTATTTTTTCATTTTTTTGAACGAGTCGCTTCCTTTAGTCGGCTCTTTTAGAGGAACAAATGGGAGTCGACTTGCATTATGGGTCATTCTACAGAAAAGGTGGAATTTGTGTGATAAAAATCTGCTTGAATGTATTTCTTCTTTCTCACCTAGACCTTCTTTAATAGCAATAACTTAAAGTAGAGCTTAACGCATTTTTAATTATTGTACACTTAACCAATTTTATCTCTTCCTTATGGTAACACTAATGACGGTAACATCAATGACAATTTAGAGAAAAATCCGAACTATTTACAAAATACTTCCTTGTGTAAGACCACATGGTTTTCAATTGAAAATATCGATTAATTAATAGATGAAGTCAGTTTTTATGTCCAATTTTTGAGTTATATTTATAAAACTAGTAACACCAGTGATTGATTTAAAAGCTTCGCATAAAATTGCAAAACAAATTATGACTTTTCTAAAGAAATGAAGGGAGACATCTGACAGAGCTTTTGCATTTGTCCAGTGCTCTTCATGAACAAGGAACAATCTCAAATTTTCCAAAGTATTTCAAGATAAAACTCTTTTTGTGAAACACTAATGCAAATCTTGATATAGTTTGGGGTGACTGATATTTATTTCATATTATTCATCTTATTCAATCATTGTTTCGTGATTTTATTGTTTTAACTTCTTTTACAAATTATTGATGTTATTGTGGGCGGCACAGAGGCATAATGGTTAACACTGTCGCCTCGCACCTGCAGGCCACGGTTCCCGCCTCAGGTATGTGAGCATGGAGTTTGAACGACCTCCCCGTGCTTGGTGGGTTTCCTCCGGGTACTCCAGTTTCCTCCCACAGTCCAAACACATTTTGATTTTAATTTAAATGATTTTGGCATCAGCAAATCTAAGTGACAGCATTTCCACCATTATTGTACAAAGACCCATATATTATACGTTTTATTATTATTATTCTTTATTATTTGATATATTTGTAGATATAAACAATACCTTCAAAAACATACACTGTAATTGTAGCCAAATGATTGAATGAAAACCCTAAACACTGGTGCTGTTCGTTATTATGAATCGTGAGTCGAGTGTTTGACTCTTTTTATGAACGAATCATACCGAAGTGGAGTTGTCTGCATATGTTATTTGTTCTTTTCTTTCTTTTCTTTTTTAAGAGATAGTGAACTTAAAAAGTGAAAATTTCAGCCATAAGAACATGCGCCACATGGCTTTGTTAACCAGAAGATTCGATTCCTTTTGGTGAGCCGAGTCCAATCGAATCCAGTTTCCGCAGCTATTTTTTAAGCTGTTTGTAGAAACGATACGAAAATAGTTACCTTATAGAGATAGATTGAGAAATATACTTCAGGGTAGAAAGTGAACATTAGTCTCACTCAAGACTAGATGCAGGAATTTTTTGTTTGTTTTGTTTTTAAGCGTTTCTTTCGTGTGGGGTTTGGTCATGTGCTACTTCCGGGTTTCTCCAGCATGAGACTAATCACGTGGTAAAAGAGTGAAGCTCCTGTGTACATGTAACGTTTTTTTAGGTTACACAAATGAGCTGTACTTCATAATAAAAGCTGTAATTAGCTTATAATAACCATACTACTAGGCTGAATGTGTAACTTTGTGTAATTTATGTATATTTTTCATACATTTTCTTATACATGTCATACAAAATTTATATTTATACATCAATTGTACATCACTTATATAATTGCCTTTTTATTTTATTGTTGTAAAACAAGTACATTTTATCATAAGCACTTACTTTACTTAAAAAATTATTTTCCTTATTGATAAATATTCAAATAGATCTTGATAGTTTGCATTAGTTTTTTTTCTTCACATATTTATGCTTCTTATTACAGGAAACACCAGGGGAATGCAGCATTGCTTTATAGTATTGACGACCACGTTATGATTGATAATTGTAGTTTTATACCCAATGTACAGTAATATTTCAATAATATTAGCCATCTATGACATGAAATATGACCAAACGTATCTAGTAAAACATCATAAGCTTAAGCATTTCATTGCATATCGTACTGTGTATGTGATATAAAAATGACAATTTGACCAGCAACATAACGAGAAAGTATTATTATTATTATTATTACTATTATAGGCGGCAAGGTGGCTTAGGGGTTAGCACTGTTACCTCGCACCACCAGGGTTCAGGTTCGATTCACACCTTGGGATCTGCGTGCACAGAGTTTGCCTCCAGTTTCCTCCCAAAATTCAATGACATGCGGATTAGGTTAATTGGCATTCCCAAATTGAATGTACTTTGTGAATGCACATGTGAAGGTTGACTGGATGTCCTACCATGGTCGTAAGTTGGGAATAAATACAATGGTCACCATTGGCCTCCATGGTCCCTAGTTGGGCCACTGAGGTTCCTAGATGAATAATAATAATTATTATTATTATTGTTATTATTATTATTATTATTAGTAGTAGTAGTAGTAGTAGTAGTAGTAGTAGTAGTAGTAGGCCTATTAAGGAGACCTTTATTTTAAAATCCTCGTGCAGCAGTAACCCGGACATGCGTGACATTTCGTAGTTGCTTCACATCTCTCCACGTCTCCATGAAATCCCGGAAGCGCGAATGAATAAACCGCTTGTGTTCCTTTAATTAACCACCCGTTTTCCTACAAACCCAGCCCTGCTGCGTTATGATTGGATGGTTCAGACGCGGACACAGTCCTTTAAACACTCATGGTGGGGGAAAATCTAAATCTGGACAAACGTCGAGCTAAATAAATGAAATAATATTAACGTAAAATATTAAAATTTATATTAATTTTCGATTTAAGAAGTCTAGTTGCTAGGGCAACGTTGCGTGTGCAGTCAGTGGCCAATCAGAACAAAGGGACGTGGCTTCTCGCAATACGGATGCGGAAGAAATAAGGCTGAATAAAGTTAAGAGCTGTTTGGGGATGGTTATTACTCTGTTCTGAAGAAGTTCGAGCTGTATACGTTATTTGGAGTTTAAAACGGTTAAGACTTTAAAGTTTCGTAAGTGTTTTTTTTTATGGTATTGTTGTTATTAAGGTTTTCTAGTATTTGAGATGTTTTCTGTATATGTAGGATTTAATGATACCTGTTCTGTGTGTTACCTGGAGGACTCTTAATTAATTAATTGTAAATGTCAACGTGGTGCCTGACATCTGGACAGATGTTCTTAATACACAGGCTGTAAGGACATATTTGACTAAGGACTAGATGTTATACTTTTAATCTTAATTAGGTTTGAATTGATGTTACAGAAGGATATGAATGAAGGATCTGTTGTGTCTTAGATTGCCTTTATTTATCTTTTTATTTCATCCTTGTGCATTCCATGTTTAATCTCTACCTCTTGATGAAACAGCTTTATTCAGTCATATGTAATATTATTTGTACAGCACTTTTAACAATATTCATTCATTACAAAGCAGCGTTATAGAATTAAAAGGTTATGGAAACAAATTAGAGCATGTATGAGCTTTTTTTTTACATTATTATTATTATTATGGCCCAAGCACTGTGATGTCTTAGTGACTATAAGCTTGATAGTGTTGATGTGTCATAGTGTGCGAGGGCCCAATTGTTTGTTTTTTTAAGGATTATTATTTATTTAAAAATCCTTACATTTCAATCATCCAGGCCTTTTTGGAGGTCATAAGGTGCACCAGAAAGACACATCTAGCTGTGCAGAAGCCTTAAACTTATAAAAGTGGGCTTTCACAGAAGATTTTGCTGCATAGCTCATACACACTTGCACATATACATGTCAAACTAGGTACACTTTAGGAACAATTTTCAAATATTTTTTTTCATGGGCTCAACTTAACAGGAAGTCAGTTATTTTGGGTTGTTTGCAAAACGCATTCAATGGATTTTGATATACTACTCCTACAGAATTTATATGATCGTCACCAAACCTGGCCCATATGATCTCAAAACATTGAGGATGCAAAATTGCGAAGGGATTTTTGATATCTCAAATTGCTTGACCATGGTGAAACCTTAAACTTGTACTGAAAAGTGGCTAATATCTTCCTGGGTCACATTGTATTACGTGATATCACATTGAGTGACATCGGAATCCGGGATTTTTTTGAGGTCTTAACATGCAAGCGCACAGGTTGTGTGCTGCGCCCTGGTGGCGATGGCACAGGTGCTTGGGCCGGTCATTGTTGCTTGCAACTATATTTATTATTACAAATAGACCTTATACATATGATCTGCTCCTAACCATGCATGTAAAGTGCAAAATAGTAACATCAAAATACGTAACTATATTTAGTATCAAATCTAATAATAATAATGTAATTAGTCTAATTTTGGAAGTAAATCATTACTTCAGTCTGAAAAGAAGTACCTGGTAGTCGATCTAACTTACAACAGCACACAATAAGCTCTTTAATAAGAGGGTGGTGTGGAGTTATGAAGTATGAGTAATGAAACGCTGTCTCGCCCACAGTCCTGTCTGCAAATATCTGCCTCAAACCCCAGGCCAGTTCCTGAAGGAGTCCATTTGTGTGTGTGTGTGTGCGCGCACACGTGCGCATAATTGGTTGTGTGTCAATATTTGTAAAAGTTCACTGGTTAAGAATTATAAATAAACGGTGTGATAGAAAAACTAATGTTTAACAACTTATTAGAGGAATATAACCATCAACATGGTGCTACTGTGACCACTTTGAAGATTCAACTCAGTTTTATGTGTATAGCCCTTTTATAAGTCATTGTCGCAAAGCAGCTTTATAGAATCGAAAATAATCAAAGATGATTATTTTCCTATAACAGCATGCTTTAATCCTTATCCACCACCGCAATCTGATAACATTATCCGTTTTTTTTTTTTTTTAATTAAACGACTCTTGAATGACTCTTTATCAGTTTGTACAGTTTTAACATTTGGAACTTTAGCAAAATCACGAGCGGTGTTCGAGTCAAACCAAGACTTTTGATTCCACAGAATAAAAGAACACCGTTAAAAACTCTCTTTATTTTGTCTATATAACCCCCAGCTACACTAATGAGTGAATTCTGTCTAAAATAATTTAGGGTCATAGAGTCTTCCATATTGGACAACCAGATTTCACCCCCTACCTCAACCCATTCTCTTCGCCCACTTGGGCCACGCCTCGCAAACTGTGACAGTGGAGCTGTAGTGATGAACACCGTGCTAGTTTGAACACCTAATCTAATTTAGCAAATGTAACACACCAGCTGGAGGATCTACCATGTGTTAATTTCTTAGTGCTGAGTTACACGCACTTTTTACATAAACATTTCCTGCTTTTCTTTTTGGTTTATTTGTTTGGTGTTGTTTTTGTTTGTTTAGTTTTTTTTTTGTCAGAAACTGGTTCAGTCGGTCAGCATTCATGTGTAGTGCGTGTAAAGGAATGTGATTTTTTTTTTTTTTTGACATTATAAGGGACTTCCTCTTTATTGAAAGGCCACACTTTTCAAGTCCATGAGGTGTGGACAAGTTCTACGCACACACAAAGCGTTTATTTTTTGCTCCGATCTGCGTCAACGGTTATGTCAACGGCCTTTTTTTTTTTTTTTTATGACAACAGAAATGTGTGTGCGTGTGGGTGTGTGTGTTTTCAGGCTGCCAGCATGGCGCAGAAGGTGCTTGTGACAGGAGGAGCAGGTTATATAGGTAGTCACTGTGTGGTGGAGCTGATCGAGGCGGGGTATCAGCCGGTCGTCATCGACAATTTCAGTAACGCTGTCCGAGGTAACCTGACAAGTTAATGGTGTACGTGTCTTCGTGTGTATGTGTGTACATGCGTATGGGGGGGGGACTGCCTATGGAAAATGTATAATGTATGTGGGTGTGTGGTGTAACCTCATCTCTACCTGTTTAATTGGTGTCTTTTGGTAGAGCGAAACCGCTGCTTAATATTCTACATGTTGCTTTTCGAAACCCTTTAAATTATTTTTTTTACTTTTTATTACAAGCTGAATATGCAGCCATTATATCTATTTTAATACACTATTGTTTCTGTTGTATTGTTTTTTTTTTTTTTTTGGATTGCATGTTTTTTTTTCCCCAAAGGAGTAGGCATTTTAAATGTTATTAGATGTGATGCAAGTTTGAATACAATCAGAGAAAAATAGAATTTTGGGAAAACTGTAGGTCAGATTCCTAAGGGCACCACTTACTAAAAAAAAATTTTTTTTTAAAAATCATGTGWTAAGACAATACAACACTAAATGTCACATGACGGGAAGGCTACACGCCACAGGGAAGCGTCTCACACACACTGGTGTAAATGAGATATAGAAAGCAGAAGTCCCTTTGGAAGATGATTCGGTGTTCCTGAATAAGGCTTTAGCCTTCAGAGGACGGGAATCGAGATAAAACAAATATCTGCACTGTGTCCTTGATGAAAGTATTCCTCTGTAACCGCACACAGAAGAAGTGAAGGCCATGTGCACAGCTGGGGAACATCAGCATCAGGTGTCAAACTCCATTGCTGTCTGTTAGTTTAGATATGTCCGTCTGTCCATCCGTGTATCTATCCATCTCCATCTCTACATGTCCGTCTGTGTGTCTGTCCATTTTTCTTTTTTTATCTACGCATCTGTCTGATATCTGCATTGATATCTGTTTATCTCACGATCTTTCTGTCTACCTTTATCAACCTGTCCATCTGTCTTTGTAATCACCTCTCTCTCTCTCTCTCTCTCTCTCTCTCTCTCTGTATCCGTTTGTCTGTCTAGTGACATGGCTTTCGGACTGGCTCAGTCAGTATGTGTCTGTTTTCCTGTCTGTCCAACTATATCATTATCTAGATGGACAGACTGGTGAACAGATGCATACATAGAGTTAATATCTTTAGAGCTGTCTGTTTCTCCATTTGTTTTGTCTACCTGCATGTCCATCTTCCTGTTTGTCTAACGGTCTTATCTGTCTCGTTTGTTGCCTTTCTGTCCAACAGTCTGTCTATCTATCTCGTCAGCAATACCTGCCTTCCCGACTATCTGTCAGTCTGAAATGTCTGTCTGGACGCCATGGGACATTCTGTTTCGTTCTGATTTTTCTGTTCTACATGTGCGCGTCAGTGTCCTCATCGTTAGCTTGTTCAACTTGTGGAGTTTAATTGGCATTTTGCTTTTTGTTTGTTTGTTTGTTTGCTTGTTTTTCGCATTGAGGAGAAAATGGTGAGCCTGAGAGCCTGTGCAGGATAGAGAAGTTTCTCAATACCAAGATTGAGTTCCAGGAGCTAGACTTGCTGGACAAACCAGGCCTGGAGAAAATCTTCAAGCAGGTACAAACACACACGCGCACTCTCTCACACACACACGCTCATGAAGCTGAAAGGAGATGCTCTGAGCACAGCACTGATTTGAGTTAAAACTTCACTGACCAATTCCAGCATGTTCACACAGCACCTTGAAAAGTGTTCTCTAACACACACACACACACACACACACCACTTTTGCTCAGGTAAGGTCATCAATTGTAAGGTAATTTCCATTCACTTTATGTGTGCATCATAACCATTAGCCGTGCTAATAACACACACCAGCTGTGCTATACATCTCAGTGTGTGTGTGTGTGTGTGTGTGTGTGTGTGTGTGTGTGTGTGTGTGTACACTGCTGCTGTTTAACTTAAAATATGGAGCTGCTGGTGGGGAATGGCTTGATCATCATCATGTTCTCAGGTTGTTCTTGACCATGATTGTGAGCGATTCGATCGCACATGTACAGGCAACGCTTCTGCCGCTGAGATCCAGCTTAAATGGGATAAAAATGTAATTATGGAAACATAAAAACAATCCAGATTTCTACTTTTAGACTTTTTGTTTCTATCTGTCTGTACGTATTCCTCTCTGTATATCTGTCTTCATCCCTGTTTTCAATCCCTGTTTGTTTGTCTGACTGTCTGTCTACTTGCTTCCCTGTCTATTTTCTTGTCTTTTCTGCCTGTCAATTCGTATCTTTCTGTCTGTCTGACTGACTCTTTTTCTGTTATCTAACTGTCAATCTCTGTATTTTCCTACCTCCCTCTGTCTGTTTACCTGTCTCTCTCTCTGTGGATTTTCTGTGGATGCCTATCCAACTTGTCTTCTGTCTGGTTGCCCATCTGTCTCTCTGTCCGTTTTCCTTCCTGTCTTACTGCCTGTCTGTCTGTACATGTTCCTCTCTACCCAGGTGTCTGCCCCAGCTTTACAGTGCTTGTCTGTCTCGGTTTATACATTTTCTGCTTTGCCTGGTTGCATGTCTGCCTGCCTGTACAAAAACCTCTCTGCCTATCTATACATTTTCCTACCTGTCTGTATGTCTGTCTGTCCACTCCCGACTTTCCCCTGCTTGTATGTCTGTCTGTTTCTGGCTTTCACATGCTTCCCCCCGGACTTTCCCCTTCTTGTCTGTCTGTCTGCCTGCACATTTACCCAGACTCTCCGTGTCTCTTTGTCTGCTTGTCTCTCTGCACCTTTTCCTACTATTACCTGTTTTCCTATCTTCTCCACCACCCTGATYCATTCCTCCCTGTGTGAAATATTTTTTTAGTTTCTGCGTAAATATAAACCACCAAGATTGTTGTCTTCTTCTCCTTGTACATGGCTGAATAGATTGTAAAACTGCTAGGTAAAGTCAGGTGATGTTCACTTTGCGGTTAAATATTAAATCTTTTCTCTAAGTACACTTTCAGMAGAAATTCATCACTCGGGATGCTCTTTCGCAGCGTGCACCTTGTCTGAAGTGCTTTGTCTTTTTTWTGGAGTTTTTTTTYCCCCTTGATTAGTCAGCAAAGTGGGGAGAAATAGCAGAAGAAATGACACAGCAGAATGACTCAAGATGATAAATGATGCCACCAAATGTGAGGGGAAGAGGATACAAACAAATACCACAAATACACAACATCATCTGGTTTATAATCTTAAATAAATAAATAAATAAATAAAGCAGCCGAGATATTTTTAGGAGGCTGATGACCTTATAATATTTTTAACCAGACACCCAGCTGTTGAAAATAATTTAAGAAATTGTACTCAGAATACTGAGACATTCTCAGACAGAAATCATGTTCGGTTAGAGTTTAAAGACTCAATCTCCAAATAGATGAAGAAATAAATGTACAGTATGCCAAAGACTTCCTGCTTCTTATTCCATTACTCCCATATCTGGACTTGCACACAGCCATAATCCTATTTATGAAGGGTGGACTTTAATCTGCACATATATTTATATCAAGAATTGGTGGTTTGTTTTCTTTCTTCTTTTTGACATTATTCTTTAATGATGTCAATAAAAGTTGCGCATATAAATCGATTATATGATGTAAACTAATRATTAGTGGATCGATTCGATTAATTGAATTGATGGATCGGTTTTTGATTCAGAATTGATTCACAACTACATTGATTCAGATAAACTTACAAACGTTTAATGGTTTAAAATTGCGAAAATCCTTGAAAATATACCACAGGGGTGYTCAAGTCAAACCGGGACTTGGGATAAAATTTCTGGTGAATGAATGCATAAAAGTGATTGATASACATTTAATGAAGACTTCAAGCACAATACGGTGATGAGACTCTACGCCATTAAAACAAATCAACAGTAACATAATTTCAATGCATCTGAAATATATTTTTATTAGTTTTCAGGACTTTAAAAATTGTAAGTAACGTAGCTGCTTGAGACTAATCACAATAAACATTAATGCAATTTCATCACGTTAAACGATGCCCAAAACTTTAGTTTACCTGTGATTCATGGCTCTATACCTAGACAGATTTAATCTTTTTATCTAATCCAGCAACCTTCAGGTTTAAAACATCTGTTTTGCACCTAGAGAGCTGCAATTTGAACACACATTAAAACCTTACGCATGACTCAGCTCTGAATACAGCCGCATCAGGTTTTCGCTCAAACTCCGATCTAATGCATCTAATCAAGTAATGTTTTTCGATTGATTGTTTTGAACAGAATGCTCAGTCTCATTTATGAAGTGCACATGAAGCCAGAACTTTAAGACTGAAGAAGTTAAACACGGAATACAATACAACAGTTTGACTCTCAGGTGTTGATACTGCACGACTGTTTTTCTCTGTGTCTGATCTCCAGCACTCGTTCTCTGCTGTGATGCACTTTGCCGGGCTGAAAGCTGTAGGGGAATCCGTGGAACAGCCGCTACGCTACTACAGGGTCAATCTCACGGGTACCATCAACCTGCTGGAGGTGAGCCTCATCACGACTTCACCACGATATCACTGTGATACARAATTTATATTTTGATAAAGTGTCAGACAGTAAGGCCTCAATCAATGCAATACTAAAATGCATTGGAGGGRAAAAAAAGCCAGTCTGCTGTTTTCCGAGAYTCGATTTTAAAGAGTTTTGGCTACTACTATCTTGTACTACTCCCTTAAGTGGSAAACTGGTTACAGCCACGACACATGAAACATGCACCACATACAGTTTGAATACAGATTAATAATGTCCCTCTGTCTGGGTGTGTGTGTTTTTAGGTGATGCAAGCCCATGGGGTGCACAACATAGTTTTCAGTAGTTCAGCCACCGTATACGGCGATCCTCAGAAACTCCCCATCGATGAGCAGCACCCGGCTGGAGGCTGCACCAACCCTTATGGCAAAACCAAGTTCTTCATCGAGGAAATGATCAGAGATCAGTGCAATGCAGAGAAGGTATATAAAAGTAGAAATGTACTACTAGTTCAAAACAAGTCTAAAAAGCAGTAGCAAGTGATCCATCTGTTGCATACCCATGTACAGTACAGACCAAAAGTTTGGACACACCTTCTCATTCAAAGAGTTTGAATTTGTATTATGGCAAGAAAAAAGCAGCTAAGTAAAGAAAAACGAGTGGCCATCATTACTTTAAGAAATGAAGGCCAGTCAGTCTGAAAAAGTGGGAAAACTTCGAAAGTGTCCCCAAGTGCAGTCACAAAAACCATCAAGCGCTACAAAGAAACTGGCTGACATGYGGACCGCCCCAGGAAAGGAAGAGCAAGAGTCACCTCTGCTGCGGAGGAGAAGTTCATCCGAGTCACCAGCCTCAGAAATCGCAGGTTAACAGCAGCTCAGATCAGAGAGCAGGTCAATGCCACACAGAGTTCTAGCAGCAGATACATCTCTAGAACAACTGTTAAGAGGAGACTGTGTGAATCAGGCCTTCATGGTAGAATATCTGCTGGGAAACCACTGCTAAGGACAGGCAATGAGCAGAAGAGACGCGTTTGGGCTAAAGAACACAATAAAGAAAACTCTTTGAATGAGAAGGTGTGTCCAAACGTTTGGTCTGTACTGTAGTGTAAAAAATAAGTGTCTTTTCATGTCTTTTCATTAAAGAGTTAAACTTGCATCTGATAATAATCTGCCTAAATAACTAACCGAGTTCCTTTGTCAGGACTGGAATGCTGTGTTGCTCAGGTACTTCAACCCCATTGGTGCTCACATCTCAGGAGAGATTGGTGAAGATCCACAAGGAATCCCAAACAACCTCCTACCATATGTTGCCCAGGTAACCTTTCTGACCAATCAGGCGTTAATAGGAGTTATGCTTTGTTATTTAATTATTTAAGTCATAATCAACTTTTAGCTGTTTTTGACATATAAATAATGTTTACAGCCAAAAGAAAGTACAACACATTGCTAAAGGTGGCAATTAAAAGGAATTGGAAAAGAATTCTATTAAAAATTACATTTAAGCCAAATAAAACCATATACAAACAAATATGCACAAAGTTAACCCTGTTTAACCCTGATTCTTAACATAGCCAACAAAATGATAATACAGTCCAAGGGATGCGACATATAGGATGGTTAAACATGGAGGAATTGTAATCAAGACCATATTTATTGAATTAGGAATTATTCTTAGCRAGGAAAGTAATCAGCTGTGCCAATCCAAATAACATGTGGAATGGTTATAAAATATTTCTCCTGTGTTGAATCCCATTACAAGAGAAAAGTGACATGACTCAACTTCCACATAACCTCACTTGGATGAATGAGAATCTTCAGACATTTCAAGGCTATTTAGAATTTCAGGAACGACTGATTTTGTTTCTCAGGTGGCCATCGGGAGACGAAAGCATCTCAGCGTGTTTGGAARTGACTACAAGACAATTGATGGAACAGGTAAAATTTTAAAAAAGGAGGTTCAAGTGGTAGTCATGTGGAGTTGATCACATCATGTGCGTATGTGCTTTACATATCATGTGTTCCTTCATAGGAGTCAGAGATTACATTCATGTGGTGGACTTGGCAAAGGGACACATTGCAGCTCTGAAGAAGCTGAAGGACAACTGTGGCTGCAAGGTGGAATTTCTTTTCTTAATCTATAATAAATGGACAATACAGCCAAAAGTATACAGCCATGACAATCAGTTCTGTATTTGCTTGCTGAACATCCAATTCCAGATTTATTCCAGTTAGACGCTCTGTTCATCTGCAAAGGCTTTCCAGTAGATCTTTCGTGCATGGCTGTGGGGATATGTGATCATTCAGCTACATCAGCATTAGGTCAGGCACTGATTTTGGGATGTCGAGGAGGCTTTAGGTTCAGTTCATCCAAAATGTTAAAAGTCTGTGCTCTGTGCTGGAACTCGAGTCCTTCCACTCCAGTCTTAACACACCATGTTATGTCTTTATGGAGCTGGAACAGGTTTGGGCTTCTTAGTTCCACTGAAGTCAAACTCGTGCTACAACATACAGAGATGTTCTACAGTATATACGGTAAATGTGTCCCATCAAACAGTTTATGTGAAGGAACCACATGAAGGTGTGATGGTCATGTGTCCACATACTTTTGGCTATATAGTGTAAATTAATTCTAAATTGTGGCCTACAGCGATAAATGTGTTAGAATGAGAGGCTTGAGAAAAGAAATTGTACCTAAAAATAATTTTATTGCATTTTATCCATTATAACTTTCCAACAAACTTCTAGTTCCTGTATGCTRTACTGTACAGTAAATGTAGCCTACAATTACATTTAAGAAAATAGTTCTAGTTAGTGTATGCGTAACTGTAAGTGTAGGCAAGCTTGTCCACTCCAACAGCTCACCAGTGCAAGGTATTAAATGTGCATCAAATTTGGAGGCAGTTTTGATCTTACCTTAGACAACACACATTCATAATAACCCATCGTTCTTGAAGACAATCCCAATAAGGCTATTGTACGACTTCTACTGTATGACTCCTATGTGGGCCATTCGTAGCTCTACTTTTCTTTGCTAGTTACTCGCATATTCCTGGGTACACATTAAGGATGCTGCTGGAACAGGTTTATTTGCAGAGGTGCAGGGTATCCAAGTGCTGTACATTTATTTACTTTGTAACCGCATTTACCGTAAAGTACAGTGTTCACATGTCTGAACTTTACTTGAGTAGTTTTATTAGTGGATAAATTTACTTTTACCACCACTAYTACTACAGTAAATCCCACAATAAATATGTGTACTTTCTTCCTCACTACGTTTCTGCATGGCACTGTGTTACATAACCAGAGTGGTGAGTACTATTTCAAGCAGTACCTGCCACCTGCTRACTATTATGACAAAATGTTCACAGCATGTTCACAGTCAGGAAGCGCGCACACAAACACAAAGAGAGAGAGAGAGAAAGAGAGAGACTCTATGACTTAGAGACTACAGTGAGCTAGAACAAGTTCAGTATATTTGATACTTGAGTAGATTTGAAGGTGAGTACTTTTGTTTAAGTGGAGGACTTCTACTTTTTCTTAAGTAATATTTGAACTAGAGTATCTATACTTTTACTCAAGTACACCAAAAAAGCTTATTTACAAAAACGTGTTTCAGGTAAAGATTTCTGCAGCGATCCTTAGACTTGATTGGGTTTCGTGCTCATTTACCCCCCCGTCAGAGCTGTTTCCCATCAGTGGTATTCCTTTAAT
>QMIH01000551.1:196422-216819 GCA_003987875.1 Clarias batrachus
ACTCCATGTTAAAATGTCCAACTTCACAATAGAAATAAATGTTTACAGCCTAATACATAAAAAAATAAATAGTTTAGGTCTCCATAATTAGATTTCCCTTTCAGGACAAATGTACAGGGACAACTTTAAGGATGTGGCTGATTTGAGTGACTGCTGCATTGCATTTGTCAAATCATTAGCTAATCAGCTAATTTTAATCTTCGTAGTATAATTTACCACAGGAAATGTAGGAGTTGATGAGGGACGACATGTAGGGTTTGAACGACGGAGTTCAATCAAACACAAAGCAATGTTAGCACATAAATTAATGTTAGCCACCTGAGCATTTTAGCAAAGCTATAGACAAACTAGCTAGCTTGTGATAACTGAGTTAWGTAGGCGTGTTCCAAACAACAACCAGGCTCTGCCCTTCCCACTTATTTGCCCATTTGTGAATTTAAACAAGCTTTAGGCTTAGTAATCTCCTGCCTGAATGGTGATGACCAGCACTCCCACAGTTTACCTTCAAAACTGCTCTTCAGAAAACATATGGGTGACATCACAGAGGGATTATCCAGCTCTTCTTATACAGCCCATGATATGGGTTAACTCTAAGCCATTCAGTTAACATCTAATGCAATTTTGATGTATTTTTTTTTATTGCAATCATGCAAAATATTTTCTTARTAACACATCTTAAGGAAAATGTTCTATTCCAGATGGTTCATAGTCTCACTCATTTTGTAACTACATGCATGCTAAATATATTATTAGCCTCAACTCGTGTGGCATACTGTACATTTCCTAGTTGCTTATTATAAGATGAACATAAAAAAGCCTGCTTATGAACTGTGTGCATATTGTTCTTTTTTCCCCTTTAAGATTGCATATGAAATCGCTCCCCGAAGGAACGGAGACATTGCCTCATGCTATGCAGATCCTCGCCTGGCAGAGCAGGAGCTCGGCTGGAAGGCTGACTTTGGTCTAGAGAGGATGTGTAAGTATGAATGCTGCTCTTTCACTCATTCTGTAAGACCAAATACTAAAAAATTCCTTTCTTTTTATTTCCAATCCAATGCACATACGCAGGTAGCTCCAGAATTATTGGCACCTTTAACAAAAATATACTATTTTGTTTAAATTGCATATACTATAAAAATAAACCCTTAAGAGTCAAACACAATAAAAAAAAGAAAAACTGTCTTATGAACAATGTGAAACTTGTTTCTATTTTATAATTTATTTGACATTTATCCTGCTTGCYTTTAAATACATGTTTAAATGTTGAGCAAAAACTTCCTTCATTTTTCTATATAATCCCCTGCTATACTAATTCACTTTTCCCAGCATTTCACTTGAGCTTTAATACCATCAAGGTAGAATGATTTCTCTGTACGCCGAAGTCATGATCAGACTGCTTGATTCACATCTGAAACACTGGACTCCCTGGAACTCCTTTGATTTCCCAAACATGTGGAAGTGAACATTGATTTCCCAAACATGTGGTCACTTGGAGCGAAGTCAGAACTGTACATGGGTTCCTGTAATATGCAAGTGGTGGTGGTGTATGATTGTGTGTGCGGGTCCCACAGACAAGACAAATGAGTCTTCTCCATAAATCGTTGACAAGTTATCCGCCAGTTTTCAACAATCAGGCAATCCATTCGCTGAATGTTCACAAGAACTTCAGTGGGATCCATGAAGTCTTCTGTAAATATCGATCAGTTTTACACCTTCATCACAAGTCCCGGTTTAACATGGAAGCCCCTCGTGGTTAAAAATGCATGAAGGAGGCTTGCTTATTAAAGCTCAGATAAACTACAGAAGTGATTTTGGTTTTGTTAAATTAAAATCTTCTAAACCTTTTAAACTTCTCTTTAAATATTTAAAAACATGATGGGACATGAGGACTTTCCCTTTAACTCGAACTCGCTATAGGACTAGATTGTTGCTATGTTTCGAAACACCAATTTGAGGATGTAATTTCTTGCAATTTTTTTTTGTCCCCTTAGGTGAAGACTTGTGGCGCTGGCAATCCAAGAATCCCACAGGCTTCATTAATGGCATGATGGAATGAATTGATAACGTGGATATGACGACCAGCTGAAGCTAATCTCGACTGAAGCAGAGCCATGGACCTCCTCTTTTTTTAACACACTTCTGATTCAACTTGAAGAAACCTCATGACACAATGAATGCATTTCTCAATGATTCTGTGCTTTTTCTATGCTTTTAAATTATTAGCAAACCATCAACCTGTTAATGAGTTGTTGCTATTCTTATCATTCCTCAAGGTTTTTTCTAATCTTAATATTATACTGGGCCAAATGTTACTTTCTGTTTCTACCTGTAGAAGAATTAAATGAATTGTTTTTGAAACTTTTTCATTGTTGCTCATATTATTTTTCTATTATCCTGATCATGCTGTCGTTTTTTTAAATTTTTTTTTAGGTTTAGACCACACCCTTAACTAACTTTCAAATTAAAGAGAAATGAAGGGAGAGAGATATGTGTCCTGAGAGATCTGAGCTGTCTAGACAGTTTCAGTATTATGATAAGCAGCCAAACCCTCTGCTAAAAAACACTTGTACAAGAGTTGTTAAAATGTAGGATGGAGTACAATAGGTGTGAAAAGAAGACATGGGAACATCTGTGTGGCGAACGATGGCATTTGACTACTACCTATGCATATACTGCTAAAGCAGAGACTATATGCTTCAATTACTTGTTACATTAGTTTAATAGCTGCAACAAAAAAATAGTCAAATTCTGGCTTTTTCTGACATTTCTGCAACCAACACAATGATGTACTGTATTTTGTCCTGACACATTTCTATTGGAACCAGCATTAACCTTTTCGGCAACTTGAGGTACAGTAGTTCTTCTATTGGCTTGTACTACACAGGGCAGCCTTCGTTCCACACATGCATCAATGAGCCTTGGCTGCCTATCACAAGTCCTGACTACTGCACACAGGGGCCATCCCATAAGATCTGCAATTTTGGAGTTGCACTGARCCGGTCATCTAGCCTTCACAATTGGCCCTTGTTATAGTAGCAACAGTTGCGATATTTTGTTACAATTGTGTCTCAAATTTTGTCACTAAATTTGTTGTGTTAAAAAAAGGATAAGAGTAAGGATTTGATGGACTTTGACAAGGGCCGAAATTGTGATGATTAGATGACGGTCAGAGCAACTCTACAGCTCTTGTGGCATCTTCCTGGCCAAGGTTAACTGTTGCACATGGGGAGTGAAGGCTGGACTGTGTAGGCTTATCCACTAGAAGAGCTACTGTATTTCAAATTGCTGAAAAGGTTAATGCTGGTAGTGATAAAGTTGTCCCATACAGTGCATTTCTGTTTTGGTGACCTGATAAATTTCAGCCAGGTGGTCATAATGTTATGGCTGATAAATACAGTATGTACAGTATATACATTTTTATTATTATTTGAATTTTAATGCTGATTCAAATCAAAAGCCTCAGTACTTACAACCAAATTAAGTAGTAAGTGTACTTACAAACACTGCTGAAGGGCCCAATGTTGGCTTATTGGTGGAGCCAAWGATTGGTTCAGGAGCTAATTACAAGTTTGGCCCAATATTGGAACAATGTTGGTTCAGTAAGTAATGGCAAGGTTGGAAATTGGAAATTAAATTAGACCCAGATAGCACACTGTTGAAGGGCCAATGGCAGTGCATATGTTGGCATCAATGATTGGCCCAATGTCATTTTGTCCATTGGCCCAACGTTCATGGGTGGGGCCAAAATTAGGTTGTTCCAATGTTGGTTTAGTAGATAATGGCAAAGTTTGAAATTGGAAACTAAATCAGACTCTTTTCCTTATCGAAAATAATAAGAAAACATTTATCTCCAGAATTTTTTTAATTAATTTTGTGATAAAATTATTACAAACAAAGAAATATATGTAACCATTATGATGATAAATTGATGATAATGATGATAAAATACAACACAGACACCTAGTACAACCACTTTTTCTCTCAGCAAGGTGAGTGAAAATAAATGCATACAGTACAAGCAAAGTACCCATTGTCTCAGACTGCCTTTTATATCAGGTGGCTCTGCATCTTCCTCATCATCATCATCATTCGCCTTGGTTCTTTCACCATTAGCTTGATCACTAGAGCTCATCTGTTCTTTATCATCATCATTTACACMATCAACATCACAGCATCTTTGAAGAACTGTGACTCTAGTCTGTATAAATACTATACATCAATAATTTGAGCATTGTACATTAAAATGTACTTAAAAATACGTTCTTTGAAATATTCCTTTTCAACCAGCAAAAAGATGAGGAAAAACAAACTTTTTCCACATTTGGCTCAACTCAGATCAACAACAGTTCCTGTTTTATAGCACACTTATAGTTTTATATTTTTCTCCAGATGAAACTTAAATTAAACACAACAATTCAAACAATAAATAACCTAGCAATATTGTCAAATGATATGTTTCATATGCCGAGGACCTTAGTACATATATTCGACAATCGAATAAGCATATAAAAATGCAGTGCCCTAAAGCAAAACAAAATTCTCACCACATTACAGCAAAACTACTAACTTCATTCATGTTTTCATGTTACCAACACAGATTCTCAACACACTCATATTACTCACGGGTATTTACATCTCATTTGGAGGAATATTAAGCCACCTGTAGTTAGGAGCAAAGAGGCACAAAAGTAGCTTGTGTTTAGCTTGGCTTCAGGACTTAATCAGCTGCAACTGAAATGAAGTCGGGCCAACCACTGATGCCAACATGGGCCCAACGTATGCACCGCCGTTGGGCCGACTTCGGTTTCTGGCACTGACAAAAGGTTATCAAAATTTTGCTGCTGCTGGGCCAACAGAGTAGTGCTATCTGGGCAGTTACCGGCCAATTTGAATGRACACTTTAATGACATATTTAAATTCATACCATGTCAGCCTTTAAAGGAAGTCAGTTTAAACAGTGCCAAGTCAGACCCTAATGTGAAATGTGCTATGAAATGTTTAGGATTAAAAAGCTCAGTGGCTGCAATACAACGTTGCATTGCATACATTTAATAGAACAGCACACGTAATATTTTATCATATTTGAATATATCTGCATTATGGCGGTCGGTGTGATTTATATTAAGTTTAAAATAGTCGTTGCTGTCACAGCAGTTTGAGAATCCCTGGTCTAGTGAAAAAACATTATTCGTGGTATTTTTTCTATAAAGATAAAAACTAAATTAAATATTAAAGCATCCATTTTTCTATGTTTCAACACAACACTGATATTTTCCTTTTAACCTATAACACCTTAATAAATTAAACCCTTATTAACTTTAATTCACTGAAATTACATTATACTGGCTTAAGTATCCTTCAGTGGAGGAAAAAGAGTTTTAAGCTAAAAATATAGTTGCAAGCAATGATGAGCGGGCCCAAGCACCCTTCTCCATCGCCACCCAGGTGCACCAAAAAGACAGTCAGTACACTGGGTACATGCATTTAAAGGGGACATACTGCTACCATTATAACAAATTTTAAGAAAAAAGGAGGAATTTTATTTTTAGGCCAAGCCCCAGATGCTGGAAAAAAGCATTACGCTGTGATGTGATATCACTTAATATAATGTCAGACAGAAAGTTATTAACCACTTTTCAGCATACGTTTAAGGCATCGTCACTGCTGACTTATTTGAGATATTAAAAATCCCTTTATTCAATGTTACATCTACAACGTCTTGAGATCACATAGGCCCGGTTTGTTGACAATTGTATAAATACCCTAGGAGGAGTACATCAAAATCCACTGGGTGTGTTTTGCAAACAACCCAAAATAATTGAATTCCTGTGGAGTAGAGCATGACATGCAATGCAAATGATGAGCTCTAAATGTGTACCAGGTTTCATGTGCATAAGTGCAAGTGTGTATGAGCTATGCAGCAAAATCTTATGTGGGGGACCTGTGCCACGCCCAGGACCCAGCCATTCAGGCGTCCAAATGGCAGCAGATTCCAACCTGTCTGCCGATTTTCATGACTTTTTCAGCATGTTATGACCACCAAAAAGCCCTGGATGGTGAAAAAAAAATTGCAAGCAACAATGAGTGGGTCCAAGCACCTCAGAAAGACAGCGGGCACAGTGTTTAAGGATTTAAAGAGGATATCCCAATAGCATTATGACATAATTTTAGAAAAGGGGGATTTTTATGATTTTTTTTTTTAAAGCATTACACTATGATGTAACTCAATATGATGTCCTACAGAAAATGTATTACCATATTTCAGCATAAGTTTAAGGCATACTCACATCTGACCAATTTGAGACATCAGAATCGCTCTGCATCAATTTTGCATCCTTAATGTCTTTAAGTCACGTACTGTAGGCCAGGTTTGGTGCCGATTGCATGAATTCCCTAAGAAGGGTGTTTCAATTTCCAATGGGTGCATTTTGTAAACTACCCAAAATAACTGACTTCCTGTTGAATTGAGCCCATGACATGCAGAGCAAAAGTTGTTTGCAATAATGAGCTCTAATGACAGCGGATTCCAAACTGTCTGCCAATTTTTTATGATTTTTTTGAGCATGTTAATATGGGCCTAAAGAACAAGAGAGCCCTTCACACACTATGATGTAATAGGGATGATTTCATAGTGATTGGGCCCTAACAATCCTTAGAAAAACAAGATTTCCTGACATCAGCATTTCAGGAGTCAGAACTATATGACATCAGCACTATCTTAGCAAAGATTATGATGATGTAATAGCTATGACATCATCGAGCCGATGTCATAGTGCTTGGGCCCTAATAATCCTTAGAAGAACAARAGGGCCCACGTATGTCTGCCTGTCTTTCTTTATGAAAGAACGTTCTGAATAACTTATTAATACAGAGAAATAAACAGCTGTAAGTTTGAGTATCTTATGCCTTGTTTATGCTGTTGTACTTCTTTTGTCGTCAGCTAAATACACTTCCTGTTCGATAATCAGAGTGCGAATCACAGATGAGAAATCTAAAAAGTAGATAAAGTATACACAAATTAATTTTGTCTTAAAACGACTCCAGCATGGTAAAATTCACTTATACCACTTCAGAGCTAATCCAGTAAAAATATTTAGTTTATATTTTCTAGTTAATATCTGTTGGTGCAGGTGTTTGTTTACATTGAGCAAGTAGCTTAATACTGTCCAGCCAGTTTTGTGTGATACTGTGACATAATCTGACACATAACTGCTCATAACCTCACTTCTACTCAACATTTTGATTTTAGCTCATAACACTGAGCTCTCAGTTTGGATATTTTACATGCCCTTACCTTGAACTGCTGAGAATATGTTTGCGATATGTGTTTTATCTCATAGTGGYGCTTCACATTACTTCTCGTTATTCGCTCCACGGTTTTGAAACATATGAGACAAACTGKTTATAAACTTCTCACAGAACAAATAAACAGACATTGATCTGTACATTCATCTTTGAAGATTCAGTTTTAATAGTCTGCTTGCCTCTTTGGAGAAAGCCATGCTGTGTTGCACATTAGTTGGGGTTTGGTGACGATTGTGGCACCTTGTAGGTGGAGGATGGTTGTTTTTGTGTCTTCTGCATATTCTGTGTACACAGTAATCTGTTGCGTTGATTGGCTCTGTTGAGTAACGCATATAGCCACGCCCACCTTGAGGCAAAAACGCTACATTCACCAAAAAAAAATGCTAGATGTTGTGAAATAATCTGGCACATAACTGCTCTTAACTTCCAAAGTTTCATTAAATTCTGTCCAGCCAGTTTTGCATCATGCTGTCGGCCAAAACAGTGAATTTTCAGAGAGGATCATATAAGACCATTTTTCATAATACTTAATGCTTCTTATTTCCTGATCCATGCTTTGTTTTTTGTAAATAGACTACACATTTAAGAAAGAAAGTTCTGACCAGTATACAGACAAAATCTTTCTAAAAATGTACAGTATATGCAGAGGTGCGTCGATGTTTGTGTGCGTGTCATAGTTGGCRCTTTCCCCTTGCACCTCCAAGATCTGGGTTCAATTCCTGCCTCGGGTCTGTGTGCATGTTCTCCCTGTGCTTGATGGGTTTCTTCCGGGTTCTCCTATTTCCTCCCACAATCCAAAGACATGCAGGTTAGGCTAACTGCCGTTCCCAAATTGCACATACTGTGCGAATGTATGTGTGTATGTACTGCAATGGAATGGCACCATGTCCAGGGTGTACCCCGCCTCATGCCCTAAGTCTCCAGGGATAGACTGAAGGCCTCCCGCGACCCTGTATAAAGGATAAAAGCAGCATAGACGATGGATGAGAGTGAATAATTGCCACAGATTGCAATTATTATACCACATGCTTCTAAAGTGCATATTTTATATTGTATCAATAAAATGTATATGTTAAGTCAAATTTGTAACTATACAGTATACCCTGGAATGCAGTGTTGTTTTCCCCAGAACCATATGGCGTGAGACCTACGGCAAAGTCCATACAAACTTGTAAGAAGCAAACAGATACCAATAGTTTTATGATTAAACCTATGCATAAGAACATGCTACATTTTTATGCTAGTAAGATTTAGCTATAAATTCATATAAATGCATCTGATAATGACTTTAAAAGTAACTGCTTGCCTAAGCATAGAATGAGAGGGTTGCTCTCAACAGATCCTCATTTCAATAACACAAAAATGTCTTTCAGAAGGCCCAGGTCAGCCAGGTCCTGACTCTGTTGATGTTTTACCCTTTTTTCTTGAAACTGTGCTATAATTCTGTCAATGATAGAAAGGGGGATTTCAGGATTCCTAACTATTTGTCTCTGGGACAGTGCACTCTTAAGATTGACCAACAGGAATTTTTTGTGATATTCATTTCTTGGCATACTTGAAGGCGAGTCAATACCACTCTTAAAAGTAAGATACAAAAAGAAGGAATAATAATAATAATAATAATAATCATCATCATCATCATCATCATGAAAAAATAATAATGGGGTGCATAACATTATGAGGGTCTAGTTAGGCATATCATATATACATACATTCCTCTAACTAGGTGGAAAAAACAAAACGTCAACCTATCCCGTTTACTGCAAGTTCTTGCCTTTGCATAAATAATGGCACCTTATCCAAATGCAGATTAAATCATTACAGCCGGGCTGCATGTCTGTAACTTTAAGCGAGTCTTACTGCCCCAAGCGGGCTCTCTGAACGCCCACGTCAGCACACTCGGGTTTTTTTTTTTATCCCTCCCTCCTCCCGCACAACCGGGTTTCGGTCTTTCGGGCTGAGCAGGAAGCGATCGGTGGGGGGAGAGGAAAAAAAATACTACTCCTACTACTAGTAGTACTACCACCAGCACCAACAGCGAAGAAAATGGAGATGGTGTGTGAGAACGGTACGCGGCGACCGTACAGGACCCAGAGCGAGGCGGATCGGCAGTGAGTAGCGGAGTTAGTTGTTGTATTTGTCTCGGGGATGTGAGGCGGAAGCGGGTGGGCGGCGGGACGGGCTCCGAGTGCTGAGGTCGCCGCGCTATTGCGCATTCCGTGCGCAAAACATGRAGCGCCCACACGGCTCCCTGCACAGCCTCCKGTCCACGGGGGGATTTCTGGAGAATTAATCGGGTGCTTCGGTTTACCATAAGTGATTTAGACACCTAAGCGTGCACGTGTTAATAATGTATACACCACACCACGGCTGAAATGGTGCATTTTTTTCCTCCTAAGGGGCGAGGTCGGAGGGGCTGAACCGCACACGGGGTTCACTTGCCCGCTTTTGCGGCGTTTCTCCACCTGAATGCTCGCTCGTATTCGTGCATTATGCGCGTGTTTTATGTGCGGGTGTGCTCAATTCCTATCGATGGATGGATGGATAGATGGATGCACGGGCTCGTTTACTTCTCAACACCGACAGACTTCAAATCCCCTCCGACAGTATTGTAAAATAAAATAATAGATTTAATTTTTTTAAAATAATCACCCCTTCTTTTGTTAAAGTTCTTCTTTGCTAAATGAACAAACCAATTCCTATTTTTGATGTTAAACTTCAGCTCGCCTTTCTCCGCTTTTTGAGACGCGACCCGACTCGGGTGTAGACCCCGCCCCCTGCTCGGTGCCAGCGTTTGACTGACATGCGCTTCAGCCAATCAGCGCGCGCGCTTCGTTCTACGCTCCTCCTTTCTTTCTCCCTTGAACAAAGGATGGCCTGGGAGTGTTATTTGGAGAGGATAACCCAGAAATGAAGTGCTCCTTTAATATTCACGGATCCGGAACATTATTTTCGCGGATTTGTTTTCTAACATAGCCGTGCGTTTAGTTTTGGACTGAAAGCTAAACAACTCATCAAGCTCATGCCAAATGAATACTGGAAAATCCCACATCATCTTGGGATCTTAAATAGATTTTGTGGCATGTGACATGACAATGCTATAATGTGGGCCATTCAATGAGCTTCCATCCTGTAAACCATTTCCTTCRAAAATAAATAAATAACACCAAGCACTTAAAATTTATTGCATATGAAGAATAAATCCTCATAAAAGTGCTGATTTCTGGATTTTTTGGGGGGAATATTATTGCATGAATTTGTACACATCACCCATCCACTCTTCCTGTAAATGGAGCATTTTGTTGATATGCAAGTCAAAAAAGGGCAAAATCTGACAGTTTTATTAAACTAACCAACCAATAAAACATTTTGATGGCCAATGAGCTCATCAGGCACAATACGTCGACTTTTCTAGATCTGTGTGCCTGGAAATGGGGTCAGTGGACCCCTAGGGGACTGTGACGTGTAGTGAGGGGGTCTGTGGTGAATTTATTGCTATTATTATTTCAATAACGAGACATTGGTGGACATGACAAAGAATTAGTATCAAGGTTGTTATAGTTGTTGGATCTTATTATATTCCTAACTGACTGGTCACTTGGATTAAATAATTATATTTCYTAATCTCATTCTCAATATCTTTAGGCTATTAACTAATATCAACTGAGTTTCAGTAGGGGAAACGCTTTAATACAGTAAAAATCCTACTTGACTTGTGTACCACATACAGTGCACTGCCTGGTCAAAAGAACAAAAAAAAAAAAAAAGTCGCCATTTCAGAAGGGTCAAATTATTGGGCTGCATCAAGCAAAGAAAACAACGAAGGAGATTTGAAATTACTCAAACTGGATTGAGAACCCTTCAGCACATTATCAAAACCTGGAAGGATTTATTTGTGGGAGAAATTTGGTCAGAAGAAATCATGAGTGGACTTAAACATGGTAAAAATCAACAGTACAAAAATGTTAATAGTGAAAGTAAGAGCATTTCCATACACACCCAATGTAATGAGAACTCACAGGATTGGGAACTAAACAGCTGTGTCTCCATAAGAAAATCACTTGTTAGTGAGATTAATCAGAACACTTTGGACTTTGGCGCGATTGAAAAAGGTCATGAGTTAGTTTGGGCATTGGTGGCTCAGTGCTAGGTTTCCCCCCTGCCATGTGGAAGCCCCTGGTTTAGTTCCCAGCCAATGCCCAACCCCCAACCACTGGATGTGACTCCGGTCCCCAGCATGGATAAAATGGGCKGTTTGCTTCAGAAAGGGCATCCGACATAAACCCTTTGTTGTGTGCGGATTGGATGCAGATTGGATGGTCGGCTGTGGCGACCCTTCGACAGGAGAAGCCAACATGTGGTCTGATGCGGCCATCTGGAATAAGGTCAGTCTGGACTCATTGGGGTAAGAAGGGAAGAACATGAAGTGATGCACCCATCATGCATAGTGCCCACTGTACCATAGATCCTCTGGAGGCCGTGTTCTGGGGTTACCTCATTTGGACAGGTCTAACGATGTTATGTGGAAATTAAATCTGTAGACCTGAATGTACTGAATGACCAAGATAGAACATCTATGGCGTTTTTATTTTTTGCTTTTGGGGAGAATGAGGAATAATTTCACACATGAACTGGCCACCACATTGTGCGCAGTAATCAAGGTTGATCAAAAGGTGACCGAATGGAAGTGCATGACTTTATTGACCAGGCAGTGTATTACAAAAAAAGCTACATCCRTCAAATAATAAAATAATGCAACATTTTTTATGTTTWATTAGTCACGTGTACTGTAGCATCTAAAAAAAAAAATTCATTCAGAACTGAGAAAGAAATCTTTGCTGTTTAAAAAAGAGGCTGTTTGAAAACATTTGTTCTATACAAAAAAAATTACTTCCCCACTTTCTACACGTTCTTCTCAAGACACCACTTAGCATTCGTGTTCTTAAGCTTAAAAAAATAAGGAAGCTTGAATGTTTAGAAGAACAGGAATGAGCTTCCCTTACATCCTACTATAGCTCCCACTTCTGAAACCTCCTGCCTTTTAATCTCCCAACTATTTCAATACATCTTATCTGCCCTATTCCGATAACTCCAAGGTTCACTACAGTATTCCAAAAATTCAGACACCGCCAAACCTACCACTTCCAACAGTTCTTATTGCCCAAACGGTTTATGCTATTCATTATTCCCTTTATAGTGACACAGTGATGTAGTGTTTAGCACTGTGGCCTTGTACTTCGAGGGTCAAGGGTTCGAGTCTTTGTGCGTGGAGTTTGCATGTTAGGTGGATTTCTCTCTAGTGTTTTGGTTTTTTCAAACAGTCGATAAATTTGGCTTAATAGTGTTTTCGAATTACCCATAGTGTGTGTGGGTGTATGTTTGCTTGTGTATCCCCCTTGTGCCATTGGGATAGGCTCCAGGTTTCCCACTACCCCGTAAGCRGTGTAGCTAGTGAGTGAAAGTGTGCTCCCTTCATAAAATCATACAATGCCTCAGATAATTGGTACAAATATTTAATAATATTTTTGTCTTTAGTATTTTAATAAGTGTTACATTTTGAATCATAAAGATAGGAAGTCAATATCTGTGCTGTTTGAAATTAAATCTTTTTGAGAATTTGTCCTAGACAGAGAAAATAAACATTAAGGACTAACATTGTTTCTGTTGTAAAAAGAGAAATGATGTGCTTCCATATAGACTTGTACATAGTGTTTAAAGGTCCAGACTGAAGAAACCCTTATGGACCCAAATGTACTCCCAACCAGAGAACTGTTTTCCATCTGTGTGTCATTTTTGGGTGTTATTTCAGGCCGGTGCACAGATGGACGAGCGCCGACATGTCTGCCAACCACCACAGTTGCCTCCTGAAGCAGTTGGACCAGCAGCGGCGCCAGGAGCTGTTCTGCGACTGCAACGTTCTGGTAGGTGGACGCCTTTTCCGCGCACATCGCAACGTCCTATTCGGGAGCAGCGGCTACTTCCGCATGCTGTTGTCTCAGGGTGCGCGAGACAGCCTGGAACCTGCAAGGGCCTCTTTCGACGCCTTCGCCCCTGACACCTTTGCCACCATTCTAGACTTCGTATACTCGGGTCATCTGGCTCTGGGCAGCGCCAACGTGATCGAGGTCATGTCTGCCGCCAGCTACCTGCAGATGGACAACGTCATCGCCTACTGCAAAGCCTTCATCGAGTCCTCCCTGGAGATAAGCGCCAAGGATGCGACGGAGGACACCCTGCCTCCGCAGAGCTTCTTGTGGGAGCACCAGGACGACAGCAAGGAGGAGGACACGTACGAAGCAGAGGTGACAAATGAACATAGCCCGCAGTGCCAGCAGGTTCTGGAGGCAGGCTTGAAGGAGGACCAGGTGGCACCGTTTGATGCGGTTTCTGAGCCCAGGAGAAGAGGAACCAGGAAAAGATCAGCCACTCATCGGTACACCCCAGACGAGAGTTCACCAATCGACATCCAGAGGGCAACGGCGGGCACACAGAAAGCAGACGAGCTCTATGCCACCCTGCCCACCATCGTTGGAGTTGTGGGAGTTTTCAACAAAGGTTAGCATCAATTATATGATATATTTGGGTCTCAATTTGTTATTATCTCATCATTAATGTATCAATGGATCGGTGACTCCTTCCATCTGGAATTAGACTAAATACTGTAGATATACAGTACGCCATTTGTTGGCCAGTATTTGGATTTCAGAGATTAAACCAGTCTCGATGCGGAGGTCACTTTGACTTAATATTGTCTGGCAGATCATGTTTTCTTTTTTTCACTGTCTAGGATGCTTGTATGCAAGTTAGGAAATTGTCAAGTTATTTTAGAGTATAAAGTAAGATAATCTGACATTGATAGCTATGCTCCCCGTGATGTAATCCGACATGATGGAGTAAAATGTTAAATTTTGCATTCGCAAGGGTTCACACAGCTGACATGCAAATATGCTAAAAAATGGCCAAGACAAACGACAACTGAAAAAGAAAGTCATGCATGTCATGTTTTGTTTTAGCCTCATCTAGAGCTATCCCTATATTTCTTATACTGAAATGCCTTCGTGCTACATCTTATAAATCCGAGTCTCTCTCTCTCTCTCTCTCTCTCTCTCTCTCTCGCTCACCCTTAGACGCCACTCCCACAGTGCGCTTTAAGTGCCCGTTCTGCACACACACTGTGAAGAGGAAGGCGGATCTGAAGAGACACTTGAGGTGCCACACGGGTGAGAGGCCGTACCCTTGCCAGGCCTGCAGTAAGCGCTTCACTCGTCTCGAGCACCTGCGCAGCCACTTTGAGACCGTGAGGAACTTTTGGAACTTTCTGTTTAATATTTCTATCTACATTTCTACTTTTAGGCTAATTTATAATTTCTTACTCTCTATTCATATTCCCTTCCTACTCCCTATTCGTATACATACAAACATCCTTATTTCCTTCCCACCTCCTTCCCTCTGCAGCTTCTCCATTTCCTACATGTCCTAGGTTCATAATTTCTTAATTTTCTAGCTTTGCACTTCCAACACCTCTCAAGACATACTAGCTTCCGCACTCATACACCTCATAGTTTCCATATAAAACAATGAACATCAAAGTGTCATAATCCTTTACTGACTCCGCTGATTTCTCTTTTTAGATCCACCAGGCTCGTAAGCTCGTGTGCCGGAAGTGCAAGCGACATGTGACGGAGCAGAACAGCCGTGTGGTGTGTGAGGGCTCACGGCGATACAGACTCTGTGAAGCGTGCCTTCAGGAGAGTGGCCTGGTGGCACGTGATGGCACCGACGCCAGCACAGAGGAGCCAGGGCTTTTGCTTGGGGTAGAGGAGGAACTGGAGGGAAGCCGCAATGCCTCGTGGGGGGTSGAGGATGAGGATGACCTTGCTGAGGATTCAGGAACTGACCTCATCATTCAGGAAGTAGAGGACAGTGATGAGGAACCTACTGCCAAGTGACGCTTGTTTGTGTGTGTGTGTATGTGTGTGTGTGAGAGAGAGAGAAAGAGAGTATGCGTGTATGTATGTGTTTGTGTGAACAAGTAAGTGATGTGCACCAAATTTAGCTTCACTTCTTTCAAAAATGGGCATCTTTGAATCAAAGAAAATGTTCTATAAATGTATAATTGTATTATAAAAATTTAAAATATGTAAATAGTTTATTTCATTATTAAACTTGGTTAAATTATTTCCTCTCGCTTCTTATATCCTGAAATCTTGCAACGTAATATTTTGGCATAAAAAGTCTATTTCCTGCATTTTCCTATGCCATGCTTGAAATGTTTTGATCCACATTTATGTTTGCATTGGCAAATCTTTTAGCCTGTTGTAAAAATTCTTATCTGTTGTCCATGTTACTTTCATTACATCATCGTTGGAACAATCAAGCATCATTTATTTTTCTCTTAATGGTTAATGTATAATTTTATGGAAATGAATGCCCTTTGCACTTCTCTATCAATCATTATTCTGTGATTTTATTTAATTTTTTTTCTTTGTTAAATATTGACCACATATTSTTTTTACTTTTTTAATGAATAAAAATATGCATTTATTATTACATTTTCTAAGAACAGAATAAAATTGTTACTAAATTATGCCAAATGTCATGCTTTAAAAAAAACAACAAAAAAAAACATACACAATATGAAGAGGTATCAAAAGATTTTGAGATTAGTTTTGTAACATGCCAACAGGTGGCAGCATAAGTCTGCACACACGGTCACAGGGAGCACCGACCTTCGTAAGTCAGTCTACAGTCGTGGCCAAAAGTTTTGAGAATGACACAAATATTAGTTTTCACAAAGTTTGCTGCTAAACTGCTTTTAAATCTTTGTTTCAGTTGTTTCTGTGATGTACTGAAATATAATTACAAGCACTTCATACGTTTCAAAGGCTTTTATCGACAATTACATGACATTTATGCCAAATGTCAGTATTTGCAGTGTTGGCGCTTCTTTTTCAGGACCTCTGCAATTCGACTGGGCTGCTCTCAATCAACTTCTGGGCCAAATCCTGACTGATAGCAACCCATTCTTTCTTAATCACTTCTTGGAGTTTGTCAGAATTAGTGGGTTTTTGTTTGTCCACCCGCCTCTTGAGGATTGACCACAAGTTCTCAATGGGATTAAGATCTGGGGAGTTTCCAGGTCATGGACCCAAAGTTTCAACGTTTTGGTCCCCGAGCGACTTAGTTATCACTTTTGCCTTATGGCACGGTGCTCCATCGTGCTGGAAAATGCATTGTTCACCAATCTGTTGTTGGATTGTTGGAAGAAGTTACTGTTGGAGGGTGTTTTGGTATCATTCTTTATTCATGACTGTGTTTTTGGGCAAAATTGTGAGTGAGCCCACACCCTTGGATGAGAAGCATCCCCACACATGAATGGTCTCAGGATGCTTTACTGTTGGCATGACACAGGACTGATGGTAGCGCTCACCTTTTCTTCTCCGGACAAGCCTTTTTCCAGATGCCCCAAACAATCAGAAAGAGGCTTCATCCGAGAATATGACTTTGCCCCAGTCCTCAGCAGTCCATTCGCCATACTTTTTGCAGAAGATCAATCTGTCCCTGATGTTTTTTTTGGAGAGAAGTGGCTTCTTTGCTGCCCTTCTTGACACCAGGCCATCTTCCAAAATTGTTCGCCTCACTGTGCGTGCAGATGCGCTCACACCTGCCTGCTGCCATTCCTGAGCAGCTCTGCACTGGTGGCACTCCGATCCCACAGCTGAATCCTCTTTAGGAGACGATCCTGGCGCTTGCTGGACTTTCTTGGACGCCCTGAAGTCTTCTTAACAAGAATTGAACCTCTTTCCTTAATAAATTGTTGATTTAGGTACAATCTTAGTAGCCACAATATCCTTGCGTGTGAAGCCATTTTTATGCAACGCAATGATGGCTGCACGCGTTTCTTTGCAGGTCACCATGGTTAACAATGAAAGAACAATGATTTCAAGCATCACCCTCCTTTTAACATGGCAAGTCTTCCATTCTAACCTAATCAGTCTGACATAATGATCTCCAGCCTTGTGCTCTTCAACATTCTCACCCGAGTTAGCAAGTCGATTACTGAAATGATCTCAGCAGATCCTTTAATTACAGCAATGAAATGAGTGGAAAGTTTTTTTTTCGGGATTAAGTTCATTTTCATGGCAAAGAAGGACTATGCAATTCATCTGATCACTCTTTATAACATTCTGGAGTATATGCAAATTGCTATTATAAAAACTTAAGCAGCAACTTTTCTAATTTCCWATATTTATGTAATTCKCAAAACTTCTGGCCACGACTGTACTCAAAGAGCTCGTCCTGTGTACATCAGGAACTGTGCAACTGGTGTTATTCATCATGGACAGCAAGTTACAACAAGAATGAATGTGAAATTCTGCATGAAACTGGGCAAATCTGCCACAGAGACGTTTGACATAATTCTGCAAGTTGTTCATGGTGTTTTGAGTGGCACCTATGACTCAAGAGCAGAAGAACATTACTGGAAGATGAAGAAAGTTCAGAAAGACCTTCAACGAACCTTCAACCCTAAAATGTCGGTGTGTCAGATGGAACAGTCCAGGCAATCCTCATGTGTCTCCAGGCTGCTGAGCCAGGAGCAGAAGAACCATCGCGTCAAAGTCTGCCAAGAACTCCATCAGCATGCCGTGGCTGACCATTCATGTCGATAATCATTACCAGTGGCGAAACTTGGGTGTATGGCTATGACCCTGAGATGAAGCAACATTCTTCACAGTGGAAAAGTCTATCATCTCCACAAACAAATAAGGCGAGGCAGGTCCGCCTCCCGYAAGATTGTCTTTTTCGACATTCTCTGCATTGAGCATCGAGAATTAATCCACAGGGGCCAGACGGTCAATAGCACATTCTACTGCCAGGTTTAAAGCTGTCTGAGGGAAGACATACAGAGAAAAAAACAGAGCTAATCTCTGAACTTTTTGATACCACCTCGTACTGATTTTCACTGCACCTGTTTATTAATTAAAAATGATATAAGTCCCGTAATAAGGCCAGTAATGAAAGCTATGTTACTATAGATGTATAAAACAAACAACACGTCTGATGGATACTTTTCTCTGTTTAATGTTGTAGCTTGTCTGCCAACCAGGTTCATTCCAGATTTATCATACTTTATCACCTTATAGAAGCTATGAACAGTCTTTCCCATACCACCTCTCATTTCCTCCTTTCTTAAGAATTTAAATGAGAGAAAACAATTAAATAAATAGCTTGTAATATTACCGAGAATATTGAAGGTTTACATTCTGTCCTGAATACACTATATATTCAACAATATGTGAACACATGACCATCACATGTGCTTATTAAACATGTTATACATAGATTTTGTTCTCCAATACTGTTATTGTAAATGCCATTCTTCTTCTGGGAAGGCTTTACAATAGATTTTGGAGAGTGGGCATGGGGATTTGCAATTATTCAATGTTATATGTGCAGATTTTGGGATGTCAAGGTGACTCCAGTTCTTCCAGCTTCAAGTTGTTCCAGTCCAAATGTAATGCTGGAACATACCTACATACATGGTGCTTCCAGCTTTGGAAGGCGGTTTGAGCAGGACCCAGGTATCATTACATGACTTTAGATGTACTTCAGGTGTCCTACTGCAATGTCTTGTTGCAGAAAAATGCATAGGATTACAGGTTAAATCATGTGAAGAGTCAAGTCCTTGAGAATGATTACTATGTTACTATGGAAACGCTTACATGTGGAACTACGACCAGATCTGCTGGTCCAGTATACAAGACTTGATCATGGGCAGGTTATAACGCTGTTATATCATGTGCTGTGAGATTTATATGCGCTATAGTGATCCTCAGCAGTAGATGGCAGTGTGGGTGTTGTAACAGCGTGTAGGGACACTGCGAGGTTATTGTGGTGGAACATGGCGGTGGTGAGGAYGAGGATTGTTCACACTGTGTTCCGGCCCGGCTTCTGTTTCTCAGCGGCTGGGGCCAAAACTGTGAGTTACACAGCGCACTTTATCTCACTTCTGGAGCTCTAACACGATTTTCATGGTCGACTGCTTGGATCAGGAGGTAAAAAAAAAACTACTCACCCGTTTCCAGTTTCAGCTTTTAACAGCAGCAGCAGCAACAAAAAAGGACAACTAATTTGTACGTCACACGGATCCCGGAAGTCAATTCATTTTCAGTTATTTGTGTATTTTTTTTTTACAGCTCGTTTGCAAAGTTATTATAATGATTTAATTCTAACCGACTACTTCTTAAGGGTTATGAATAGGGTTTTGTATATATGATCTAAATTGTTTTACGTTTTAAGCTGTTATAATCGCGAATGAATATTGCATGTCTCAAAAAATACAACTGCATCTCTACTGTGGAGCCTAGCTTTTTTATTAGTAGTAATATTATTTTGCTAAATTCGTTATATCAATCAACAACCTTAGTGCTATAACACACATCACACATTCAAGTACACGATTTAAAGTACACGATTTGTTTATCTAGCCAGTGATTCGTCCCGGGAACTTTGAGTTGACTCATTGAAGAATCGACTCGCGTAGGTGAATCGGTTCTTTCGAAGCGGTTGTCAGGGTAACTAAACACATCTCCATAATGAAGCGCGCGCACTCGCACAGCAGCGAATGCAGAGATGCTTACCGTTTGCTATTGCAATGCAACGTGGTGTTTTAATCATTAAAAAGAAAAGTAATTTTCGTTACGAGAGTCGACTCTTGTTGCTAAGCCTAGTCAAAGGGGTTGACTCCGTGAAAAGAATCGAAATTCCAATCAAGACGGCTTACTTGAAGCAAAAAGCCCGGATGAGACCGTGCGATCTGATTTGTTTAATCGAACCTTCTTTTGCTACGTACGTTCAAAAGAACGCTAAGATGATCATTACAGCCACCTACTGGAGTCCAGGTTAAATTGTTCATGAATATCGTCTTGATGCTATGAACTGCYGTCAAATAAACACACACGCACACGCGCATACACACACTTTCAGAGTTCCATGGTTCAACTATTTCAAACGATGCCTGTCTTCCTTCCTGAACAAGACACACTTTACTGTAATTTGTCTGTCCAAATTGTAAAAAAAAAATAAAAATAA
>QMIH01000551.1:220627-241307 GCA_003987875.1 Clarias batrachus
GAATGTATATGAGGCTATTCATAGTGATGTCAGAGAAGCTCCTGTTTTTCCCCTTAAACAGAGCAGAGCTATTGTAAAGTCTAATTACAGTTGCCCCAAAAGACTTCCTGTAGCATTCTTTGTCACAGCGGAGCCGAAGCATTATCTTGCTGAAAGTGCTCCGCTGTTTAACCAGTAGGTTGTGGAGGGGATGTGCATCGTGGTTAACAGTTTGTGTAGCATTCATCTTTGCACTACCAGCTCCAAACACTGCAGGGGAATCACAATATTGAGCTAGCTTTCCTGATTAACTTATCTAGTTTCTCGTGATGCTGCTGTTCCAGCAGGTAGCAGCAAGAAGTATTGCACTTGCCACAACAGACTGATTAAAAGATTGTATGAACAGTATACTGGACAGATTAGAGTGTATGCTGTAATTTTACTATTTTTTATACTTTTTACTGATCTCTCTTTCTCTTTTTTTTCCAATGCATCTCTTTTCCTCTCTTAGGTGAAGGCAGGTGCGAAGGAGGTGGCGATATTCGGCGCTGCCTCAGAACTCTTTAGTAAGAAGAACATAAACTGCTCGGTGGAGGAGAGTCTGCAGCGTTTTGAGGAAGTAATGGCAGCTGGCAAACATGAAGGAATCCCTGTACGAGGGTGAGACTGATGCTCCCTTCGTCAAAGGACTACCTTTCATTTTTTATCCTGGAATATGTATCAAGACTTTTATCTATATTTGTTTGACTTATATCTATTTCTGTAAAAAGTGTTTAGTGATTATCACAGACAAACCGCTAACCCTGGATTTTCCTGGTTTGTATGGTCGCAGCTATGTGTCTTGTGTCCTGGGATGTCCTTACGAAGGAAAAGTCTCGCCACTGAAGGTAGCCGAGGTCGCCAAGCGTATGTATGCGATGGGCTGTTACGAAATCTCACTGGGCGATACGATCGGCGTAGGTACGCCAGGAAGCATGTCTGAGATGCTGGAGGCGGTGATGAAGGAGGTGCCGGTCGACGCCCTGGCTGTTCACTGCCACGACACGTACGGCCAGGCGCTCGCTAACATCCTGGTCGCTCTGCAGGTCAGACGTAGACAGGGATACTAGAACAAAAATGGCCGATCAGGCCATGATGTTGATTTGTGACAARGTCCTATACAAATGAAAGTTCCATATTAAATATGCTTACGAATATTTCTGCAACTTTGCTCTGTAGTGATGCATTTTCTCCGCTCCTTATATGTTTGTTTTTTTTATCTCTGATTGTACAGAAGGGCATTAGCGTTGTTGACTCGTCTGTATCAGGTTTGGGTGGCTGCCCGTACGCTCAGGGGGCTTCTGGAAACGTTGCTACTGAAGACGTTGTGTACATGCTGCAAGGACTCGGGATCCATACGGTAAGCATACTGTATATATCATCAGTCATCATAACATTCACACCACGTAACATTAACACATTAACACTGATTGATTACGGCTGATGTATCTACAGTTCACGTAATATATATTTTATCTTTAGTAAAAATGTTACACATGTTTATTATGTCTGCATGACGTTGTACAAAATCTATTTCCAAACATAACTTAAATAAACAAATAAATAAAATAACATTAGACAACAAGAACATKTGTATACATGTAAAGTAAGCAACATATTATATGACAGACCAGAAGGATTATAGAGGAACTGCTACATTTTACTACTTCATATGCAAACATATGTAAATGAAAAAATGATTTGCCACACAAGAGAATTGCAATACTTAACTAAATCAAGTCCCTCCATCTCTAGTGTTTTCATACACTGATTTGCATTCCTTTTTTGTGTGTGTGTTCTTGTAATCCAAACACTTAAATCTGCATATCATGGGGTTCTCTCCAGGAACAGGATCAGGAACCTGTGATGTTAAAAATTAAAACGTATACGTATAGTTCTGCACGTTCACATCAGTTGAAGTTCTTTATTTAGACTACAGTTTTTGTTTAAACGAGGAAATGAATCATTATCTTGAAGTTGCTTTTACTTTTCCAGTGAAATGACTCTCTACTGAGATTTTGAGTCTTGCACGAACTTGTGTTTCGTTTCCATTACAGGGAATCGACCTTCAGAAGCTGATGGATGCTGGAGCGTTCATCTGCCGCTCCCTTAACAGACGAACCAGTTCCAAAGTTTCTCAGGCTTTGTGCAAACTGTGACCTCAACTCAGCARTGTGTGCATATACAGTGCCATGAAAAAGTATTTGCCCTTTTTGATTTTATTTTATTTTTGTTGCTAATTTCTGACACGTAAATGATTGAGATCTTCAAACAGATTTTGAAATTACACAAAGATGACCCGAGTACATGCAATGCAAAATGCAGTTTACTTTTTCATATTGGTCCAGGTAGGTTTGCAAAGCTTGTATAGATGATTAAGTTAAATCATCATTTAAAAACTGCATTGTGAATTTACTTGTGTAGTATTAAAATTTGCTTGATGATCGGAATCATTTATGTGTGACAGATTTGTAAACAAATAAAAATTCAGCAAGGGGGCAGTTGCTTTTTTATTGCACTGTAGATGAGTGTGTTTTGATTCTGTCTGTTTTGGAACCACGTCCCTCTGGCCTGTTCCCTCTGATGAGCCTCCATCCTGATCTCTCTGAGCCTGCCATTTCCTACAATAGAACAGGAAGCCCCAATTGCCCTGTAGAGACTAATGGACGGATACGTGATATTGTGTATGCGTATTGTGAATCCTGTTCCCAGCTGATACACACTTTCCATTTGGTCCCATAATTGAAGGAAGCTGCCTGAATYAGGGGCTTGTTTTCAGAAGACACTTGCACTAGAAGGTTTCCCATGACTAGGTCTGTAATTTTATATATACACACAGACACACACACATTTCATGTCTGTTTATTAGGGAAGCGACTGCTTCTCGTCTAGGTGCCTCCGATTTGACGGTGTGTGTGTGTGGCTGGCAGTGAGCTCTAGTCTGGTATAAACATACAGAAGCAAGTGTGTAAAACTGTCTAGTGTCTTATAATGGTGATATCGTGATATTGATAAATTTTCAGCACTTTATAAACCTAAAATCAAATAAAGGTGTTATTTCGTTATAAGGTGTTAACCTGAATAGCGCTCACTTGCTTGCTGTTATAATGTCCTGCAMGGCAAGTGATCGTTGTTGGGTCATCGTAACTGCTGAKCCATGCTTCAGTCCTGTTTCAAGCCCTAATATGGTCCTGCGAATGCTGCATCCTTTCCAGAAGCCCTTACGGTACTCGGTTTAACAAGTTCCGTGAAACAAAACGTCACGTTAATATGGCTCCGTATTGCCAGGATACAATTTAAACCATAATAAAAACATGACCTTAAAAATTATAAGTGTATAATATGCTGCAGTCTGAAAAAAAACAATGGCGTAATGTGYTACAATCCAAACACTGTACGAGACAATTAAACAACCAAAATGGATATTTGACAACGATGCATTATAATTAAAAAAAAAAACTTACACCAAAGCACTTTTGATGGTAGTTTATTTTGATGGTAGTTTATTTTTCTCTAACCGCAGTTTTACATTTAGATTTATCATAGATTCTTATTGACACAAAGTTACACTATATTGCCAAAAGTGTTTGCTCACCTGCCGTCACATGCATATGAACTTGAGTAACATTTTATTCTTAATCCATCGGGTTTAATGTGATATTAGCCCACCCGTTGCAGCTATAAGAGCTTCAACTCTTCAGGGAAGGCTTTCCACATGGTTTAGGTGTGTGTTTATGGGAATGTTTGACCATTCTTCCAACCCCACACCAGTTCCAACTTGACTGCGCACCAGTGCACAAAGCAAGGGCCATAAAGACATGGATGAGAGAGTTTGGTGTGTCCTGACCTTGTGATGCCAGGCCTTCTCGTCCAACATCAGTGTCTGAYCTCACAAATGCGCTTTTGGAAGAATTTCAGAATTCAGAATTTCAGAATTCCCATTCCTGCGAGCAAATACTTTTGCTGATATAGTGTATGTGCAGCGAATGTTTCTACAGTAACAGCTCATTCATAGGAATTAGTACTCAAGCATGAATGAACAGACAGAGTTTGTAATTTGATTTAACATTTTTGAACTGAGTCACTTGCAAGCGGAGATCACAAGCTTCATTCCCGGTTGGTGTAGGGTAGTGTAGTGTAGCTTGGGTGTGCTGTCTCAGGSGGCAAGCTAGGGCTGGCATTACCACACACTCAGATCAATCATAGTGGCACTAGCCAAGCTGTGAGCGCACGTAAGCGAAAGGGGTGGATAGCCCTCCTAGTGTCACACTATTCCCAACATTTATGAGCAACAGTTCGAAAAACAAGCAGTCACATGTCTCTGAGGAAGCGTGAGAGAGTCTTCACCCTCTCTGGTCCTGCTTGGTCACCATGATGAGAGACTGCCATAACAGAGAGATTGCTGGAAATTGGCTATGACTAAATTAGGGAGAAAATCACGGATTTTTTTTTTTTTTTAAAAAGGCTGATCTTAAAAAAAAATTTCAGGTAGTGACTGATCAGAGCTGATCTAACATAAGCGGGAGACTGTATTAACTCGCATCATGGGTGTTTTTCAATGTCAAATATGACTATAATTGGATAGAAGTAAAACTTTTAGCTATTCTAATAATTGTAATTGTTAGCAAACTGCTTGGTGGAATAAAACCATTTAGGAAATGCTCTTCTTAGAAAATAATCAACTTTAAATGTTCCTATTTTCTCACCTTATGGCTCAATCTGAACAGCTTCTTCTGTGTAATTCAGACAGTGCAGATTTTTTTTTATTTTACTCTCGAAGATGTGTTGCTATTTTCAGTCAAATGATGCTGCAACTGTTTAAGCAGGAATGCAGTTAGGAATTTTAAGCTTCAGTGGTATGAGAAAGGCCCATGCTAGGTTTTCTTTCGAAAGGAAAAAATTCTTGAAGCCAGCAGTCGACTAAAGACACGCACTCGGATGCACGTTGCCGTGCTGTATAATTTATTTCTGCTCGTTTGTGGTTCTCACGGCCTGATGGAAAGCAGGCGCTTCATGCTGCTGATGTAACGTCAGGAGATAGTTTATTAAAGTCTACGCACACTAATCATATTTCCTTTCCGTTTATGGATCCTCAGTATATACAGTACAGACGTTGATTAAAATCATTGACTATAATGACTTGAATTATTTTTGGAATCACTTCACACTTTACTTATGTACATTCTACATGTGGTCTTTACTGGCTTATTAAATGCTTTATTTAAATAAATTGTGCTTGTATAATAAATACAGATCAGAGCGACTTTGTTCTGAGTGCTTGGTTATAATGTGTAGGAGTTTTTTTGAAAAGCATGTGATTTACGAACCAGGGGGGAAAAAATCAGCCTGTTTACATAACATCTACATTAAACAAAATGTTATCTACTTCCTGCRCAGATTCTTTTCAGATATTGAGGAGAAATGGGGCTATTTTAGGAAAGGAAAGCTAAAAGTAACAATTTCGGTGAAAGCTGAACATGTATATCATTACACACTTTTACAAGACATTTTATATAACTCCAAACCTCCTAAGGGAGTCTGAAGCCACAGATGTTTCGATCATTTACACTTTTATGGACACTTGAAGTCTCAGGGTTTTGAAAACTGCAACCTGATTTCTCTTCACATTTTCTAGATGGAAGAAAGTGATCCACTAATGCTTATTAATGTGTATAATTTTATTTTATTTTTTTGGGGGGGGGGATTTGCACATTGATATCTTTAAAAGAATGTTTGCTTGAAAGTAGCATCTATGGGAACACGGAAGCCTGTGAGACTAAAGCTGGCATGAATGACAACAGATTATGTGCTGATAAAGTTAATTATTCAGTTTCCAGAAKTTGCCATGACTTTTAAAAACATGCCATGTTTTTAGCTCRAATATCCTGTCGTCCATGAACAAAACAAAAGACCAGTTTTTTGTTTGCAGTATTAGCTGTAAGCTTTCTGTACTTGTTAGCTACGTTAGTCATGTAATTCAAACAAAGCATCTGGACTGGTTCTCTGCAGTTACAATACACACTGCCTGGYCAAAAATAAAGTTACCCCATAATATTTCTTTGAACTGCCTTTTGCTTTGATGTATCTATAAAAATCTATTGATAGAAAAACTTGGTCTTCTATACACCCAGGCCATCAGCAGACTTCATTTTATTGGCACATAACATTCCTGAACCTAGTGTAGACCTAAGCCACCCTGGATCATAACAATTCCACCAGAAGCTTGTACAGTAGGCACTGGGACAGGGTACGCCTGGACTCATAAAACCACATGACCTTTTTCCAATGCTACACTTTCCATTCATGATCCGTAACACACCTTTTTTGAAACATTTTTCAGATTAGACATGATGACGATTAAGGTGCAGTATATAACATTTTCATTCAGCTGATCTGAAGCGGAAACTGTCTTGCTTTGATCATTGAGCCTGATTCTAGGTAACCATGTTGTGACTTTATTGAAGATCAGATATTTAATTACAATACTTTATCTGGATGGGGGCATAATGGAGCCAGAGCATATCCTTGGAACACTAGCTGTAATTTATGGTAGACACCTCTATAAAGKAGGAAAGGAATGGGAGGATTAAGGAAAAAAACATTTATAATATAACTTTATATTCATAACATTACAGTAATATACAGCTTTATTATTTATTAAGCACTAAGCTATACTGATCTCTAATGGTTGATAGATAGATAGATAGATAGATAGATAGATAGATAGATAGATAGATAGATAGATAGATAGATAGATAGATAGATATGGATTGGATCAGATAGATATGCCGTGAAAAAGTATTAGCCTTTTTTTTTGCAATTTTTGTATATTTGTCTCCTCTTAAATTATTCAGATCATCAATCATATTTCAATATTACAGTAAATATGTAAAATACTGTTTTTAAAAGATAATTTCTTTATTTAGGCGGGGGGGAGTGTCGAAACCTACCTGGCCCTAAAAAAAAGTTATTGCCCATAAACAAACAAATAATTTTAAAAAATAAAGGGGAAAAATCATACACACCCATATGCACACTGGGAGAACATGTGAAAGTGACAGTAACCCAAGTGCAGGAGCAAACCAGGGACCCTGGAGCTGTAAGGTGGGTTTGCATTTATGAAACCATTTTTAATCAAACTATTAAATCAGCAGAGTCATAGTTACACTGTTAACAATCTCTGCTCTTGTGCAATACACATGTCGTGTGTGTTCTATGTCTGTGTGTACAAGTCAGTCTTGTCTAACTGTATATTTCCATGAACGTTCGGTTTTTACACACCCTAGTTGTCACACACACAGGCTCCCAAAGAGCAGGTTCAACTAAGTAACAGGTTTCTCAGGTTCAGAGAATTCACAATGATAAATCCTCACTACCATTTTGGTGATTCRAAAATGTATATACACAGTTATAAGTTATAAACAGGGGTACATAACAAAGTGCTAACACTAACTCTCCATGCCCTGTGAAGCTCGCCTTCCCACCTCCTCGTAGGGACCTTTCCCACAGGACTTTCAGACTACCTACATTTTGTGCTTTGTCAGAATATACTGTTTTTCTTCATCCTTTGTTCACTACTCTGTGTTGTCTCATGGAGTACCATTTGAGACGTGTATTTAGAAAGGCTAGGTATGCACTCTTGCTTAACTCACCTCCACCCACAACTACCTGCACAAGCACGTCACGCATAAGTGTCATCATCCAGCTGTATCTATTGTGTACCAGGAATTTTCTCATTTACAAGTCAATGAGTAAAGGATGGTTTTCTAAAACAGGGCAGACAGCAAAACGGAACAATAATGAGGAAATTTGTATCATATTTCGAGACTCTTCCCAAATATCAAAAAGACAAAAGGAAGCATTAAGTTCCTGTTAAAGGAACAATCAAAAGTTTGGAGTCAATCCAATTCCAATCTTATTGTTGTGAATCTAGAACAAACTTGCTTTTAATCATTATGTGTTGTAAATAATTCAACACTTTTAAAATACACTGCCTGGCTAAAAACAAAAGTCATTCAATCACCTGTCGCCTTGACTACAGCGCACAGTTCATGGGTGAAAATGATTTCTCATGCTCTCTCTTTTCACAATCTTTCACAATCTTCTGAGTTCTGTAATACACCTGTGCCATCAGATAACCTTGTCATTGAATACATTCAGGTCGTTAGCTGACTTCATTTTATTGCCACATAGCGCTGCTGAGTCTAGACCTGAAAACAACTCCAGAATGAAGCAACCCCAGATCATATCACTGCCTCTAGAGACTTGTACAGTGGGCACAATGCATGATGGGTGCAATGTTTCATGMACTTCCCTTCTTACCCTGAAGCACCCAACACTCCGGTGTAGGGTCAATGTGGAGACCAAATGACGTTTTTCCATTGCTAGAATCTTTATGCTCCCTAGCAAATTCAAAWAGCTTTCTTATGGACACACAGCTGTTTTGTCCGAATCCTGTGAGCTCCGTTTTCTGCGTAAGTGTTTAAGTGAAATCCATTTATGATTATTTGCAACCACATTTCCTCCACAAAGTTGATGGTTCAGCACTACCCTTCCAGGTTTTCAATAATATGTCAAAGAGTTTTTAATTCAGTTAAGATCTCCTTAGTTGTTKTCTTTGCTTGATGAAACCCAGTAATTTGACCCTTCTGAAATGGTGCCTTTGTTTGGCTAAGCAGTGCAACTAAAATTCATTTAAATGAATACTAGACAGTTAGTTTTTACTTTCTACTAACATTTTTAATTCATAYTAAATCCACGGGGTTTAATATTTAATTCTATGMAATAACTAGTGATTTCTGTTTCATAATTTGTACACTGGATCAAACAAAGGTGGTAATGTATGAAACTGCCCATTGTTGACTTTTAATGACTGACKTTTTTCTATTAATGACATTTTTCTATTAATTGGAAATAGAAAATAATAAGTTGAAATGTACAGTATACGTTCGACTTAATCAGTATCACAATTTGACAAAAAAAATAAGCAAATGTTAGAGAACTTACTTCTTGGGATCTTCAGGAGATTTGGGTGATCAACTTCCTGTTGAACATGTGACTTGTGGAATATTCTAAATTTTTCTGAAAGGTKATTGTGTTCAGGTTGAATGGATGATCGATCCATCAAACCATCCATCCATCTTCTGTACCACTTATCCTGTATAGAGCAGAACGCCCTACACCAATTTTACACTGAACAATTTAAAAACTCYAATCAATCTACAATGCAACTCTTTTGACTATGTGGAGAAACAGTGTACTCAGAGGTAAGATTTGAACCCCCAACCCAGGARGTGTGAGGCACTAATGCGTAAGGCACTAAGCCAATGCGCCACTTTAATCAATGGTACAGGTTGTAAACAGGTTTTCTAACGTTAATGAATAACTTAAAAAGTATGTTTATTCATATGATGTACACATATAGCTGGTAAATAAGATTATTGCAAAATATTATGATGACTTTAATAAAGATAAAGTTGAGTTATGGTGGATTTACAAGTGCTGGAGGTATTTTTAAGTAGTCTATTTGAAACATGCATGTAGGTTGTTGTGACGTTACCCCTTCCAACGTTTAAAATACCGTTTACTTCACATACAGATTTGAGTTGTAGGAACAAACAAAATAACTGTAATTTTTGCCTTTTAGGAATAACCAGAGAAAATTTAACCATTGAACTCTTCTGACATTTTGACGGATCTTAACTGTCCAAAAAAAGTCTTCAACGTTATGCTCATTATGCGTTTCAACTGAATTTTTCAAGCGAACATACAGTACTCTAATCTCAGATCATAGATAATCATGGCCTATATTATACAGTATAACCTTAGCCCTGATTAGCTCAAATCTAATTGGATTGGATCAGTGCCACCGCATAACTCGAGATCTGATTAGATTTCTCTACACGAGGATTTATAAGATGCAGTATAAACAAGATTGAACAGCAGCACATACATAACAGGATACAAATCATTCTCACTCTCTGCACAAGCCTTCTGGCCGGTCATATTGTGGTCAATTTTTATTTATTTGGGKTGTGTACASTATGAGTTGTTTTAAACTGTGTACATTCCACTGTTAGGGCTCTCCACTTCATTCTGTTGTGCAATATTCTGAATGGTAATAAATGTGACCTTGACTTMATTTTATTGCAGTTCATTCTGCACTAAAGTCAATGTTATAATAATAAAGAAAATGATCAATGTTAAATGTACTTTTACCAGTAATTATTTACAAACTTGACTTTAATATCAGTCTATAAAACATCTTTCCAAATGTATGTTGCATGTTGAAGTGTTAACACTGGCTTTTGTTGTACTTCCTTTTCGTGGCTAAGTGTTTTTCTTTCCCTTAAGGGCAGTGCAACCCTTTTTATAATGTAGTTCCCTTAGACTTTTTTTTTATTTGAATAAGTATGCATTCATCATGCAATTATCTTTCTGGTGTTCAAATGGTTATGGATTATGTTTTCTTTTTGGAGCAATACAAATAGGAGATTTGTTCCACATGCAAATCTGATCCAGATTTATAACACTTGCTGGCATGCTGTTRTAGGAAAATAATAATTGACAGACTGTCTTTTTTTCCCCCTATAACATGTCTCGAAGACTTTTGTTCCTCTTACACCATAGTCATTTGGCAACAATTCATTTACAGTTGCGGAATATCTATGAAACAATTTCCGAAGGGTGTTCAAGTCAAACCAGGACTTTTGATAGTGTATCATAACAGAAAACAGTTATAAGCATAAAAAAAATCCCTACATAATCCAATGCTGTAYTAGCACTTATCCCCGCATTTCAGAACTTTTTTTCTTGATGATATCCAAGCACTAGTGAAGCACTGGGATAACTGCATTAGAATATCCTCACAATATCTTCCTCAAACATTCACTAAAAGCAAAATATTTGCTTATAAGATTTTTTTTTCCATTTAAAATAATTTTTTTTTGCTTTGAATCTCACTTATGCTACAGAAACTAAGCAGTCTTACATTGTCTTACAATAATGGGAATTGTTTATTTACTTATTTTAAAAACACACATGTCCATTTTTACTTCCCAAGAACAAGACATAAACTTGAAGTTTCTTTATATAACATTCTTTATTTACAGTATACATATAAAAAAAATAGACGTACATGTTTAAAACAGCTCTTGATGTGGCCACAGATAGAAATATAAAGCAGCATATTGTTCCATAATTACAGGTCTGAAGCAGAAGCAGTTTTTTCAGTTTGCGGTGATTTGCTTGCATGTAAACTCTCACATTCCACGTCGCTCAGCTTGACTCAACATGCCACTGACTCACAGAAGTCTTAGTCAAGTCTCGATGAAAAGCAAACAGTTCACTTGAATAAACTTGGTACTGGAAAAGAAGCATGAATCTGTTTGTTCTGTTGAATGTTTGAGCACCAAATACACATTCAGATAACTTCTGCAATGGACCTTTTTTTTGGGGGGGGGGTTGTTTTTTTTTTCTTGTTATGAGATATTAATAATGATTTAAAGCTGTATTTACTTTATAARACTCTTGTTCTAGATGAAAGCGAGAGACACACCCTGACGCCAGTTACTGTACCACTTTTAGTAAACAGCTCAGATTTTTTTTATTGTTCTTCCTGTGTTGTGTTTTTTCATATAAAGTATTTTGAGCTAAATTTGTGTATAGCAATTGCTCTAAGAATCATTATTAATATTACTATTATTATGATGATGTCAGCGTTGCTTACTATTTACGATATCTCTGGAATGTTCTGTGTTATTTTCAGTCTCGCCAACAACAAACGTTCTAAATTCTGTAAAGCTGCTTTGCAACTGAGACCACTGTTATAAGCACAACACAAATAAAATTACATTGAATAGAATTAATTTAAGGGAAGAAAGAAAATATTCCATATAATACCTTGTAAAACATTAATATCATATTTAACAGTATAAAATATTACAAAGCAAGTGTTTCATTTTAAGAGTGAAGAAATTCACTTTCTACTGAGCTATAGGAAAAACTTTTCCCTCAGAATTTCACGCTACTTTTACACCTCTGTCATGAAACTTGTTAAAATCATGACTGAAGTCCAATGGTGTGCAATGGTGTGTAAAGATTTTTACTGTGGAATGAAGCAGATCCTCCTTTCTGCAACGGATTAGAAATTTTGACATTCTTGACATTCTTTTACTTCACAAGTCTGATTACAGCCATGGTGTACACTCTAGCTAAATTTTGTCCTTGCTAACTCCTGTCTACTCTCTTCCTTTGCTTCCTGATAAGTTTGTCTCATACTGTATACTACTGTAAGTAGCAAAGTGTTTTAGAATACATCGTATCAAAATCCAGTAAAAAAAAAAAAAAAAACGTAAAAATTGAAAAATACAAAAAGTCGGAACAAATATTTGACATATATGTCAATATCCAATAAAAAGAGRGGATAATGTAAAAAGGACAACAACAAAGACAGTATACAGGTGTTCATATTTGCACTGGAGATTCTTAATGGAGCACAAAGAAGTGCTTGTATTACAGTAATTCAAAAAACAGACAAAAGAAACAAAAACGCTGTAATTGGAGAAGCTTTGGCCCAACTTCCCTCAGTGTTTGCTTTGCCATTGCTAAACTTTCTTAAATCTGGCTAATGATGATCCCTTAGTTGTTAACTGTATGTTTGAAGTTCAACATCCCTTTTTTATCAGAATTTTAAAACTAAATCCAAACACGTATGAAGAGATAAACTACTAAGACTTGTCCTGAGTTGTCGCGCCGCTCCTAAAGTACTTTCAGAGATTATTTTGTCAACCAGGTTCTGCTTATAGACAGTGAAGGAAAGCAAAAAAAATATGTTTGAGACTTAAAAATGGTTCTCAGTCAAGTCCTGGATTTATGTCTATCGGACATTAATACCAAGTGAATCTCCATCCTAGAGCATTAGAGGGTTTGAGAAAATCCACTGCAAATGCTAAATGTTTTTGGACCACAAACGATAGCTCAGAACAGTGTTATCCTCTTCTTGTACTCAAAGTGCATCAAAAATCATCCTTGAGAGGTCTATCTGTAGATCTCCCAGTTAGGCTAAACTTAAGTTCGGAGCTGAAGCCCTCAGAAAGACACTTGTCTTGTAATCCATAGGGGCATCAAGCTTGGTCTTCTGCTTGTACAGTGGTTTCTGGTCCAGGTCCTGCATGGGCAGTGTGCAGTTGCTATCCTGGTCGCGACATGGAGCCCTGTAAAGAGGCACATCTTGCTTCGGACGACGTCTTATCCGCTTGCAACAGCTTGAGATGCGCTTGGCCAGAAGGTAAAATATCTCACAGATGTTGAGAACAATGCAGAGGGCTGAGGCGCCCACCATGAAATAGGTGAATGTCTTCTTTTCAGTGGGCCGGCCGATATAACAGTCCACTACATTGGGACATGGGGATATTTTGCACTTGACGACTCGCGGCAGATGAAAGCTGTTGTAGATGTGATGGAGGATATAAAGGAAAGCCACTTCAATACCTGTTTTGACCAGGAGGCTGATTAGGTAGGTCCACCATAGGCCACCGTGCTTCTTGCCTGTATCATCATAGAGCTTGGCATCAGGGCCATGTTTGGCACGGTACTTGCGTTCCCGTTCATCCCGATACTTGACATGCATGACCACGAGGAGTGAAGGGCATGTAACGAAAATGAGCTGGAGTGCCCACAGGCGAATGTGCGAGATGGGAAAGAAGTGGTCGTAACATACGTTGGGGCAGCCTGGCTGCTTGATGTTACAATCAAAGTCCTTCTGCTCGTCACCCCATACTCGCTCTGCTGCCACCACGTACACCAGGACACGAAAAATGAAAACCACCGAAAGCCAAATGCGGCCGAATGCCGTTGAGTACTTGTTCACCCCACTGAGCAGGGCCTGGAGTGTCTTCCAGTCCATAGCTGTGTCTTTTTAGTTTCCTGAATGTTCTTAGTTTCTCCTTGGTCCTCTTTTCCTTTTCTTCACACCAACTGATCTCACTCTGTCTCACACCCCCACCTGGGAAAAAAACTAAAATAAAAAGAGGATAGGTATAAGGTAAAAATTTGCCCAAATTTCCTCTATCCAGAATAAAAACACGCCCAGCATAATTCTTTGTGTATTGCTCATATTTCTAATAGACATCGATGCTTACAAAACGTATTTTGTGTTAGTTTGCAAATTATCCTTGTAATTGGTTCTAAAAATCTTGTGAGCTCTGAGGTTTAAAACTAGACCAATACCTAAACCAATTCCTGAAATATACTGTACTCTACTGTATCTCAATATTTCCACACCAAAAGTCAGGGCTAATTCAAGAAATTGCCTATAATTGCAAAAAGAAACACTTAATTAAAAAAAAACTTTGTTTTTGTTGTCAAATCACAGTAATCAGAAAACTTGTCATATAAACTACCAGAACATGCATAAACCATTCGTTTACAAGCACATACAGCTCTTTTAAACTGTTTGACTATGAATTTTGTGGTCAAACCAGTTTAACAGAGCCTTTACCTCTGACACAAACTGCACAATCACTGAGTGTATCTTAAGATTTCCACACACTGCCATTATGAGAAAAATGAGAGAAAGTACACAAAAAAAAGGAAAAGGCTTTATGGCACAGGTTGACCTATTAGGAAAATCCATGTCACTGTTATACTTTAGCTCATGTAAGTATGACACAATAAATGTCGGAGTAAAATCGAGTTTCTAATTTTTATAAAAACACAGAAAACACAATCTACAAACCTTATATATAGTGTGTATAGCTGACAAGCTTAAACTGCAATTTTTATAAAGTGTAAATTGCTAGCAAACTCAAACTACAAATTTTATGAAGTGTGTATAGCTAGCAAACTCAAAATACAAACTTTATAAAGTGTGTTTAGCTGACAAGCCCAATCTACAAACTTTTATAAAGTGTGCATAGCTAGCAAACCTATTCCCCAATATTTATAAAGTGTGTATAGCTAGCAAACTCAATACACAACTTTTATAAAGTGTGTATAGTTAGCAAACTTAAACTACAAACTTTTAAATAACAAACTTTTATAAAGTGTGTATAGCTGGCAAACCCTAACTACACAATTTATAAAATGTGTACAACTAGCAAATCCAAACTACACACTTTTGGAAAGTGTGTATACTGTAGCTAGCAAACCGAAACTACACCCTTTATAAAATGTGTATAACTAGCAAACCCAAACTACAGTACAAACTTTTGGAAAGTGTGTATAGCTAGCAAACACAAACTACAACTTTTGGAAAGTGTGTATATTGTAGCTAGCRAACCAAAACTACAACCTTTATAAAATATGTGTTTGTAACTAGCAAACCCATACTACAACTTTTATAAAGCGGTATAGCTAGCAAACGAAATCTAAAAACTTTTATAAACCTTGTAAAGCTATCAAATTCAAAATATAAACTTTGTAAAGTATGTATAGATACCAAACCCAAACTATAAACATTTATAAAGTGTGTATAGCTAGCAAACTACAAACTTTGTAAAGTGTTTACAGCTATCAAACCCAAACTACAAACTTTGTAAAGTGTTTACAGCTATCAAACCCAAACTACAAACTTTTATAGAGTTTATATAGCTAGCAAACCAAACTACTAACCTTTATAAAGTGTGTATAGCTAGCAAGCTCAAACTACAAACTACAAAATGTGCAGTTCTGTAAATACAGACTTTGTAAAGTAACGTTTTATATTTTTTATAAACAAAAACTGTTATTAAACAAACAACAAGCTTAAACAAATAACTTTGTATAGTGTGTAGCCTGATTGCTATACACACTTTATTAAGTTGCATGTTTAAGTTTATCAGCTATGTACACTTTATTTAAAAAAAKAAATAAATAAAAAWCTTTATAAAGTGTATAAACTTTTCACACTTTATATAGGTTACATAGATTTTTTTTACAGTAACAGCAAAACAATGGTGTCGATATAACTCTTAATTTTTTTTTGTCTAATAGATATAAAACACATTTAATCAGTCATTTTTGTAAGTCCTGACAGAGAGACAAATAGATAGATAGATAGATAGATAGATAGATAGATAGATAGATAGATAGATAGATAGATAGATTTGGTGTGGTTTTCTGCGTGACTTTTTAAGTGATCAAATAGTGTTATATAACATCTTTAAAGCTTTGACAGATTTTTTTCATGTTTATTGTCACAATGTTTAAATAATTATTTAAATAAAGAACATCTTATCTAGTGTTACCAGAATGGCGTATTTCATGTCTACTCTATTAATGCGCTCCTTTGTATATTAGCGTTACTCTTCCTAGTTTTTTTGTACATAAAGTTGCATTACAGATCAAATAAAACAGTTTCTGAAACTCTACTTACTTTATATTAATCCCAGACCAGAACTGATGGATAATGATTCCACTCCCAGATCGGTTTTTATTGCCTTGTCACTGTAAACAGTTCGGACTTCGGACGACCTAAAGCTTGGGAAAAGGATCAACAGCATCTTGTGAGGGTGGAGAAAAAGAAATGCTCATAAGATCTGCGTTTAGAAAAGTTGCCAGATTTCCGCTTTTACMCCCATATAAATGTTTAATAAACATTCGTTTTGGGTTGGAATTGGTTTATGTTCTGTTACAATAATATCTTTATTAATACCACAGGAGTTTACGGATTTAATAAAAAATCTGGTATACCACTAATTGAATAGTTAAATAGGGATTTGTCTCAGGTTGCCAGATTGGAGAACTYCCCTTAAAGCCAATAATGTTCTGATTTCCTAATCGGATTATGAAATGAACCTRACACCCARTCCTGCACACCTCTGCCCCGAAACAACATCTCAGTACTTTATTATTTACATTCATTATTAGTACATCTGAACACATGACTTGTATAAATTACATACAAGTTACATGCTGTGACACGATGAAGTATAAATATACTGTGAAGTGATTTCCCATCAAACACTATAAGTTTTGGCACCCTATCATCTTTATTTTTATTACATCYCTTTTCGTAGCCCTAGTTTATGGGATTTTCATCGATTATTCCTTGCATAATAATGCCTTCTAGTTGTGTGAGCTACATGGGCTGTCTTGCATGCATTACGCTTTAAAGACACAGATTTTTTTTTTTAATGTGGGCTATAACAACACCCTAACCTTGTACATCATGTGTTTAGGATCATTATCCTGTTGTAGAAGCGAAATATTTCCATCATTATTCTTTTACAGATGATAGAATGTTTGGTATTTAACTGAATCCATTTTTCTTCTAGCAGTAAAATGTTCCCTGTGCTGCTGGCTGCAACTCAAGGCATGATGGATCCATCTCCATGATTAACAGTTAACTTTTCCTTACTTTCATGCTCTTTTGCCTTAAATATACCTTTGCTCAATGCAGCCAAAAGTTTTAACTTTTTTTTTTTTTTCAAATTCATTCGGGTTGTTCAGATGTTCGATATTTGCTCATTTCTGATACTGGAATTTGGGGTGAAGATGCAGGAAAGGTCTTCTTCTGATGACTCTTCCACACAGGTCATATTTGTGTAGGTGTCACTGCACCACCACTCCACCATCGGCTAAATCATCTTCAGTCAAACAGGGGTTTTGATTTGTCTTTCTAGCAGTTTAATATGTAGTTCTCTTAGAACGCTTTCTTCTTGTCTTCCTGCTGAAGGAAAGCTAAGAGAGGCCTTTACTACAGACTGTTAGGACAGGATTTGAGGAAAAGCTCTAAGTATATTTATGAAATTTTCATCACCTGGCATTTCCTAATGATAACTGTGAACAAGTTAGAGTCCTAACTGTCTAAAAAAAGGTYTGAGATTTTGGTAAACCATATCTCAAAAAGGTAGGGGTGCATAAACTTTTGCATGTTTTTACTCTTAAACTAGATGTAGTGCCAGTTCAAAGCCTTGCTTTGGAAGGGTTGCGTCAGGAAAGGCATCCTGCATTAAACCTGTGCCAAGTTGCTGTGCGGATAAAATGGTCCGCTGTGGCAACCCCTCAACGGGAGCAGCCGATAGGCTAACAACTAATTTTGCAAAACTAAAATATAGCTTAGAACAGTGAAAAGAATGTTACATCTTAAACTTTCTGCTTTTTGTAGATCAGTTTATTTTCTTTTACTTCTATTCCTTTCCCTGATAAACACACTCTAACCTAAAACTCTGGACAAGTTATCAATTAAATGACTATTTTATGTGTCATTTGATGAATCAATTAATTTATTGTCTAGATGGAATGACAAACCTAAGGTTGCATAAGGATTACTGTTAATTTTACAGTAGGTCAAATCAACCGTTATTGCACTTAATATAATAATTTGGCATGACAACAAATTACAGACGGTAGATGAATGAATATGAATGTAATAATGCTGCATTCAATAAAGACATAACACAACAGGGTGTGTGGGTATAGGAATACAATCAGTGATGGTAATCAGGGCGGTTACCTTTACCACATGGAAGTGGATTACCTTCCTAGTACAGCACAACAACACATAATTTATTTCATCTTCAGAAACAGTTTAACTGTAAACATAGACTTAGTYGGAACATGTCCTAAAAAGTAGATACAGTAAACATTAACAGCAGTGGGACTAGATCAGGATCAGATGTTTTATATCAGACTTGAATCTAGGCTGTTTTCATTACCCTACCATGACAATTTCCCGTTCTACATGTTCTACTGAAAGACGTAAGCTTGAAAATAAGCATTGTCTAAACTTGCCCAGAACTTGCACGCAATGATGATATGTGGTTATGTTTAGAAATATGCCAGCTGTATGATAATGTGACCTTAGAGACATTGTACTGTGAAACGGTCAAGCTTCTGGGACAATCAGAGACTAAAAGAATTGCTTTTTTGCCTTTTGTGGTAGGAATGAACGAGCATGTTAGTTCAAGTTGCTCTACATAAAAAATACACAATGATGTCTAAACTCTCTATATTGTCCTGTGATGTTCAAAAGTCATACAAAGTTATTAAAAAAAAAAACATCACATTTTTATGCATAAGAGCATGTTTCAMTGGCACGCATGGCAAAATATATCACTAGGTTGTTGTTGTTTTCTCACACAGCAAGAACATGTTTTGAATCAGACTTCCTGTTTTAAACAAACACTGTGATTTTGATACATTATTATTATTAGGATTTGTGTTTATTGAAATACTGCAGGTATTTAATGATATTAAGAAAAAATGCCTAGAGATACAGACAATTTTGGGCCGCCCTTTGCCCAAAATTGTCTGAAGTTTCTGACTTTTGATTTTGTTGTTACAGTAAAAGCTATAAGGAAGTAGTGAGTTACGGGTTAAAGAAATTCATAAATCTTGCCTGGTTGTGTTTTCAAATCAAGGAAATAAAAAAAAAGAAAGAATGGTGAAAGAGAAGAAAATACATGCAGATATGATGATCTGAGAGATTTAACTTATTTGGTCCATGTCCTTATATAATTTCTTGCCTTTTTAGATTTTTTTTCTTCTTCTCAGTATTTATATTGTATAGGTTATATGTAATATATAATAAATGTGCATATAAATGTTACAATTTGTTTAATTGAAATTTATTTATCTTTCATATATCATACTTACATAAATATTTTCTTTTAATATGTACAAAATGCATCAGTTTCTTTTTTACCTTTAACATTCCTTTCTTACTCTATAATTTTCATCTTTAGCCCTTTCATTTTTTGCGTATGTATATTAGCAAATGTTAGGACATGGTTTCAGTAAAGCACTGATTGAAAATGTGAATTGTGCATTTCTAGGTGCACGCTCTGTTAACTTTTTCAAGGATTTCCCCCCATCAAAGGCCTCCCCTCCCTTCCTCAGGAAAAAGGAGAATTTGTCGTCTCCATGAAAACACACCCGTAACCATCTCCACGCGCCAGACTGACTCACCACAAAAACCTGCTGGGTCCAAACCCACACAGAAAGCAGGGAACGGCAGAAATGACTCCCTGCTGGAGTACTATTGCCGTAGTACTGAAGAACTTGAACTTTTTTCTTGCCTCTGAGATCTTCATCTTGTGATTTAATTATGCATTAGCATGGACCTGAACTTGGAAAATATTTCATGTCTTTAGGAAGTGGCAGAGTATGTTTGTGCATCTTGGATGCCATGAGAATGTTGAAATTAAGGCTACTGCAAGGGAAGAAAGACAAGACAGGTATTGAAATAACATGAAGACCTTCTAGAGTAAGGTTCTAAAGCTAGACACTCAAGAGTAATAGTCATGAAAACATATAAYAGAGTTCYGTATCCATCCCATCYCTTTAAGCTTTTACAAACACAAGTTACCTCTATTGAGTTGAACTGTTACAATTTTTAAAATAAATCTGTGTTGCATTGTTCATGCCTATGTAGTTTCTAACACAAGACTGAATGTTGWATCCMTCKCTCATCCCTGATCAAGGGCACTATTTGGTATGTGAAGCAAGGGATCGTACACCCTACAGTACATAKTGCATTAGATTTCCATTTAATGCTTTCTGGGATTCAACCTCAGAACCTGGAAGTCAGCTGATATTCTATAGCAGAATAAGTGGAAATTGAAGTAAATCTGGTACGTTTCTCAGACTGTCCTCCACCTCCATGGTTTATTCTTCTCRCCKTGTGGCTACATACTGTAGTAGTAGTAGTTTTACCCCAGTTAATTACACTAAATTTGTT
>QMIH01000551.1:268042-284356 GCA_003987875.1 Clarias batrachus
TAACAAGGTTTAATAAAAGCTCAAGCCTAAGCTCCTGGATGTTTCCTGCGTGTACCTCTGTAGAAGCTGCTCCTTTCTTCCTCTTCTCTGATTGGCTGGGAGCAGCTTTKATGGGTGCTTGATGTCCAGGCACTCCCGGTATTAAAACTTTGCTCTTCTTTTCGTTCACAATGGGGGTCTTCACCTGGAAACGCAGACCGATACCATGATTACAGTTATAACTGTAACTTAATATAGCGCAACTGAATATATTCACATGTGATAATTCAACAATTAGAAAAGATCTGAATGTTAGGAAATGTAATTTTTACTTTTGTGACAGCAGCATCGACTGACAGGGACAGCGTCGCCTGCACGTCTCGGATCAGACAGACGTGCCTCTCTGATGTGTTGATGGACTACAAATACATACACACACAGTTAGCATGCATCACCATCTTCTGTCTACTAGATGACCATATAGATATTTGATCTTGTATATAGATGAGATATTTTCAGAATTTGCATTCAGGGTGCATCGGATTACACAGCTACGCGCTTACGGTTTTCTCGATGACGGGCTGTAGGTGATTCCCGTACGCTAGCATGATGCTCTGTCTGTCTGAACACAGAGCTGCGGACAACAGGGGGATGGGCATCGGGGTGGCACCTTCACCAGAGCCGGCGCTCGACATCTGCACCGAGCAGACCGGGGACAGGGGCTTCTTACACGGCCTGCSGGACAAAACGACCAGAGTGAGACCGACTTTAACACAAACAAAAATATTTTACAGTTTTAGGAGACTAGTTCTCGCTTTTTCTCCCACATGCAAAACTGTCCCTTTAAAGCAGGGGTGTCCAAATCCAGTCCTGGAGGTCCAGTGACCAGCCCATTTTTGTAATTCACCAACACCTAAACACACCCACTGAAAATAGTAATTAACAGATTAGTTAAATCAGCTGTGTTTGAGAAGAAGAAGCACCAAACTGTGTTGGACACTGGCCCTCCAGGACTGGATTTGGACACCCCTGCTTTAAAGCAATGATGTGAACTAATTTTTTTTCTCGCTTAAAACTAAACATTTTCACTGTTTGATTTCTCCTTTAAAAAAAGTCCATATTTTACTTGCTCTTTAACATGTTAAACACAAGTTTTAGAGCACCCCCAATGAGTCTGGTGTTAACACTCAAGCTGAAATACYCCTCAGATACCCCACTAGATCAGCAGAGCTGAACAAAAAGCCTGGGAAGAGACTCTTCTTGCATGAGGTCACATTTGGGGGAGAAATCGAATCTGCGTATTTAAGCCTTGGCCAACACAAAGATGGAAAAGGATCAAAAACCATGAAATCCTGCCCCAGAAAGTTTAAAATGCTATAATTTAAATAGTGACAAAATATGGGCTTTTTTGTTTGTTTGCGTATTCACACACAAATCCTAACATTTAGCTCCACTTTCTGGTTGGTTGCAATACAGAGGAGCTTATCGTTAACTAATCAAAATGAGTCAATTTAGATTACCACAATAATGTGTATGATAACATGTTAGCGTACCATACTAACAAAATTACATCTTTTACTTAATCTAATCTTTGAGGTTTGTGGAAATGCTAGACAAAAATGTTTTGATTTACCATCCTTGTTACACACTCACCCGTTGAGAAAGTGCTCGAAGAGATGCAGCTGCCCGTCCTTACACACCACGGCTAACCGCACCGCCTGGAAAAGTTTAACATTTAATGCGGTTGATGGAGAAAAGACTACAATTATGAACAACTTGGAAAACAAGATAAAACCTGCAGTGCACAGGGCTCTTATACCTCGTCTTTGCTGTTGGACGTTTGCAGGTCGATGTGCTGCGGTTCGTCTGTCAGCGTGAATGATACCACAGAGTTCTTGTCTTTGCCATCGGATCGTACCTGCCTGTTAGAGCRAAATATTCCATTTTAGATTTAACCACAAAAACAATCATCACTAGGTACTGGTACCACGGAGACGAGCTGTTCGTTTATCATCATAACATGCTTTAATGACTTTAACTTGCCAGAACCTTATTAATATCAATTGACAGATATTGAGTCATGGCATATTTTGTAATTCCTGCTGTTGGTTTGATATGTCTCTAACAAAATATAGTCAAAGTAAATATCGCAATTCCCTAAACAGTCTAGGAAGTGCTGGCTCAATTTTAAAAGCTTGTGTTGCAAGATAGAAGATTATAGAAGGATTCGGTCAATTTGATCTGGCAACCCTGGTTGTGCCCTAACCAACAGATCCCATGCCGGAACACAATAACGTGAATGATAACATGTTGGCGTACCACACGCTGAGCAGTCTGTCGTGAGCAGCTCCAGACAGGAAGTACAGGCCGTTGCTGTCCGGAGGTCGGGTCGTTGCGAAGCACAAGGTCGTTACTGTTGTCGAGTGACCTGTGAACCTCTATACAAGAGGTCAAAAATAAGGAATTTTCATTCCAATGAAAAAAAAAAGGAATCATTTCAGTCCAATAAGACATTTTCCACTCATATATGTTCATATAGCTTGTTCAGTTCCCATGACGACCACAGCTAGGATCTTATACAGGACAAATGCAATGCGGAAAGAAAAGAAGTAGAAAAGTCCAAAAAGAACAAAGTCCTGTAACGTGGGGTGTGCACAAGTGCGCAAGTGTGTGTGCGAGACGGAGACTGAGTGAAAGTGACTCACTCTGTACAGCTCTTTGGTCTCCAGGTCCCACATCTTGATGGTCATTCCAGCAGAGAGCAGAAGTTTGCCATCAGGACTCACACACAGGCTCGTCACCGCTGCCCTGTCTGCTTTCCATTTGCTTAACACAAATAAAAACACAAACATCACAATCAGTGTTTATTTAAAAGGCACTAATTAATGTGCGTGTTTGACTCAGGTGAATTTTTATACCCATCTCACTTTGTTTTTGATTAAGTGAATCACGCACTTTTGCTAATCTCACATAATACAAGCTGAAATAAATGTAAATGCTAAATAAGCGCCGCTGAAGTATTGCAGGACACATAATTTGAAGAGTTGGTTGTTCGTTTCAGCAACATATCGATGATATCAGTTATAATATTAAACTTTGTTCAAAAGTTAACATTAGGTGTTTTCTCACTACAAACATGACATTCACAGGAAATTAATTTCACCCTAAAGAAACCGTTATCAGTATCTTTAACACTAATAATTGGTACATTATATTTTTCTCCSCGTTCATTTCAGAGAGCACACTCCTGCCACTGACCAACGTGTTTTGCCCGTCTTCAGGTCCCACTCTGCGATGTGTGTGTCGTCTGAGCCGCTGTAGAGAACAGATTCTTCAGGATGCCACTGGACGCTGTTCACACTCCCACTATGTCCTCCGTCCTGAAACAAAGAGACCGAGATTAAATAAAAATGAATCAATAAATAAAATAGACACACAAGACTGTAATTTCTCCACTAGACAAAAAAATTATTAAATATTCAAACTAACAAAAAAAAAAAAGTAAAATAAATAAACTGAACCCAAGGCTGTACCAGAGTGCAGTGCAGTTCTCCCTTCACTGTGCTGTAGATGAGGACGGTGCCCGCTGCTGTACCCAGGGCCAACAGATCCGACTGCTGAGCCGACGCCGGAGCCGCCTCCGACTTCCTTTTCTTCCTCTGAGGTCCCTCCTATAAACAAACACAACGAACACACTTGTTGAACCAAGTCCTACATTTAACATAACGTACATCAAGTCATGCTACTTGCTTGTGTGACGGTGCACAGTATACCAGTAACAACCATAAAAAACAAAAATAATAATTAAATAAAAGTTACCACATTACAAAAGTTTTGGTACTACACTATGATTTTTAAATAATCTATAATTTTACGATGTGCAGGGCAAGTTGAGCTGGAATACATGAACCTGTTATTAAGCATGAAGCTGACAGGAGATACATCTACCAAGAACAAACACGTCTGAGTGTGTGATATGAGCCGTAAGAAGAATTAAGCGAGTCCCAAGCATCAGCAGAAAGAACGGAGTACTTTTCCTTTCAGTTCAGAGAGTTGATTCGGAGAGATGCAGCAGTAAAAAGGCAGGCCAGAGTGGAATCCGGAGATTTTTTTTGGTTATAAGTAAGTGGGTAAACGATGACCCAATAAATACAACATATATTGAGACATTCACTGCATGAATTCACTGGGACATTCCCTGTGTGTTCAAGATTTTCCCTTATTTCTTCAGAAAAAACAAACATGTATTTTGTTACTCTGGAGTGGACAGAGAACAGAGTACAGCTGGACACATTTTTACATTTTCTCCTGTTAAAGGCTGCTGAAGATAATCTCCCAGAAACTCAGGTCAGCCTTGAAAGTAAAAAATTTGGAGCGTCTAAAAATTGCCTGACCCGGGCAAGTGTGTAAGATTCTACTTAAAGACTTTAATCTTTCAAGAGATTCAAGTCATTTAATTAACAGGAAAACCAACAATACAGCATCAGGATATGACATGGATACACTTTACTGCATAYAACAGATAATTAACAAAAGTTATAATAAGAATTGCACAAACTTACTGTTATATCATAGTATAACTTATAACTTMTCGTAGTACTACTTTTATTTCTGCTTGATCAGTTCACACATGATGTGGGTGTATGTTTTACAAAAAGATCAGCCGTCCTTTGAAGTAGCAAGCAGAGGTCAATAAGGATGATTTTCCTTCTTTTTCTTCTCTTGTTAAAAAAAATGTCTAAATACCCTCCCCAAAAAAGCCCAAAGGCTTTTACATCACCACCTCTAATGCAACTTCATTTTAACTTCCTCTACCGAAGAAACTATTCAGTATTTTGTAAACTGTGGGAAACAAGCAAGGTTTATTTATTATAATCTATTTTTTTTTTGCTGACACACAGAACATCTCTTCAGAAGTTTGCTGTCAGGACTCTCAGACTCGTCACCACCGTCCGGCCCGCTTTCTGTTTGCTTAACAAATAAAACGCACACATTCAAACATCACAATCAGTATTTATTAAGATGGAAATGCATACTGCCATTACTTAGTTCTGCAATAAATTAAGTAATGATTTAAACTAACTAAGATTTTTTTTTAAATCTTCATGTTCATTTCTCTTAACAATACAAATAAACAGAAATAAAGTTCATGAACTCCATTAATCTTTGAAATCATCATAACTGTCATGTGTTTATAGTGTTAGAATTCATTTAAAAAGACGTAATAGTTAGCTCTCTTTACTCRATCATAATTGTCGTACGGATAATGYTTCACATGTATTGCACACATTATTTACTCTATTTCCAATACCTCACAATTGGGAAAGAGCAAAGTAAAAACCTTTATTCAAACACTCTGGTACACTTTAAAAATTCCTAATCTAAATTTTTCCACGCAGACGTGCGCCACATCTAGTTACACTGAGCATCAGAACCAGGAGAAGAGTGATTAGATTAAACTCAACTGTCACCACACATGAACGGTACAAGGTAACGAAATACACAGTTAGCGTCCAACCAGAAGTGCATTCGTCACAATGATTATGGATGGATGCAATGAAGGAAAAATTTTAATATTAAAAAGATTATATACATGTGTGCAAATTGTTATGGAAAGTAGAATGAGAGGGGCTATTATATACAATATGTGTAACAGTTATGAATAGTGCAATACTGAGTGAACGAATGACGGAAAATCCTACAGGAGTAAATCTGAGATCCATGGATACTAGGGACTTAGGTTTATTTATATTTCTCAAATGTACTTTTTTTGTTTTAATATTTATTTCCTATATAGATACTCTTTCTTAGATAAGTAACTTTTTTTCTATTATTCCTATTAATAGTCTTGTTTTAAGGTCAGGGCAGTTCCCTGCCTATCGTACTGCGTATGACTGTGTGACAAATAAAATGTGAATTTGGACTGGATTTGTCAGGGACCAGCTGATACGATATCATGATACCTCTGTGATGATTCAATTTTTAGTGTAATGATGTATCACGATCTTCTCTTTCTCCCTATAAAATTCTAAACAAATTTACCAAGTTATTCGATCCTACCACATAGGATGTCTGCCAAAGTGGGAATAGTTTAGAGCACGCCACCTGTAGGATTATAGAGAAACTGCAACATTTTACCATTACAAATTTTAAAACAATTACAAATTTTAAAAAAATTACAAATTTTAAAACAATTTATTTTGGAGTCAATGCTGCGATAGATGAACTGCCACAAAAGGACAAAACAAATTGCTAGTTACGAGATGCCAGTTACAAATCTGTGACATACAGCATGTCTGAAAAACCTGAACCAACCGAGAGCAAAAATACATATCTTTAAATTGATGTTAATTATATACAACTAACAGACTACGTGTTTATCCTTATACACTGCACATCCTTCTCAGCTACTGAATCGCTGTACATTGTGCTCCTTTGCTTCTCTCCTTGGACACCATGAAGAATGTGGTTAATTAAAAGACTTTGACTGGTTTCTGAATAGTGGAACAGAAACAATTTTTAAAACTCGTTTTGAAAAAACTCACGTTCACAACAGTCTTAATTTTTTGTGGTAATTAGTTTTGAAACATGGGAGTTAGAAGAGTAGGGTACATTCGACTAAGATGAAGCTGGTGAATAAAGTTAAGGTATAAAGGTTTTGAGATATGATACTTTTTTTTTTTAAGGTTGAAGGTCTTGAAATTGTATCAAAGTAACAATTTGATATGCAACATCATATCTGGACATTTATAAAACTGTGATAGACAAAATTCATCAAATTGCCTATTGTAATATTGTCTTAGGTGATGACTGGTATGTCCCATTCCTAGTTGTTAATATAAAAGTTTACATTATGACCCCGAATTGGAGCAATAATGCAATTAAATTATAATGTATAATATAAATGTTTAAGAAAGGTCTTTGGCATARGAAGGACTTCAATCATCAAAAGATAATGCAGTTGTGTTTAACAAAAAGAACTATGGAAGGGGGGGAAAAAAACAAGCAAACGCCAGACTACTCTAGATTTTAATGAAGTGGAGAATAGGCGCAAGATCCTTTATTTTATGAGTAAACTGTATAGAAGTGCTAGTTCTTAATATGAATTTCAACACCAACAGTTTGTGAAAAAAGTGAAYAATTTGAAAGCGCGTTGATCATATACAAAGTAAAGATAAAAACTATGAAGGTGTGTATAATATTAAACAAAATTGGTGAAGATTGTTTGAACTAGTAGTTTTTTAGACAAAAAAAAAAACCCTGCTCAAATAGATGATAAAATTTCAGTGTCAGTCTGAACATGATGAAAAATTCCAAGCCTTGAGTAAAGTCTGTATTAAATAGAACTAACTAACTTAATCACTGGAAGAAAACCATGTTGGACGTAATCAGGGGATTAATACGTCCTGGGATGATCGAATGTGTCAATACATGTATACATCAAATATAGTTCTCAAAACAGGGACTGTAAGTTAGACCCAGGATAATTTAGACACATTTACATATGAATTTTTATATATAAATATCATTTATATGTTCTCAAGTGTAATAATAAACCAGAAGCCATGAGTATAGAGGATATAAGGATATTTAGTCATCACAAGCTTGAACTGAGCAGCTGCTTTTAACAGAGTTTATGGGTTTAATCTAAATTTTCACACATGCATCTACAATGGTTTTTTATATTAAATCATAATGTGATTATCCCGTGATGCAGCTTGATCAAATCTACACGGTAGAAATGCAGTAAAAAGCTTAGAAAGTTTCATATGACGCATATATTGTGTAATTAGCTAAGAGATTTTTTTTTTATTTCAATTAAGTTTCCTGTATTAAAAATAAAAGAATTCAGGACACTATCACATGCAGAACTTAAAAAGAAAAAAAATCCCTCTAATAAACATGTATAGACTTAAGCAAAATAACTTGACATCGGGTTGAACAAACTACAAAAAAAAAGTTCAAAAGAAAAAAGTAAAAAATGAAGCCACTATGACATGTGTACACAGATCTGAGATAACTTTACATTAACTCTGCCCACAAAATAATTAATCAAACTACTTTACAACCAGCTAATGTTACTGGACCAAATATGGACTTTAAACTGGTAAAGGTAAGAAACAAAAGGGGGTTCTGGTGAAAAAGATTCACCGAGGCCAACTCGGAGAGGAACATGTGCTCAGAAACACATGTGCGTTTCACTACGTGGTGCTAAATGCTAACATGCTAACCGAGCTAGCGAGAAACGATTCACAAGAAGATGAAACATGTGTAAATGCCGTCTCGGTTAAACTTWAGACTATTTAAACATTGCCCATACACGGTAAGGGTGATCAAACGCGGTCATAAAGGTTCTAAAAGTACAAAAATTCATGCTAGCAAAGTTAGCACGCTGTATGTAGCAGGCCCGTTTGGACTAGGATGAAAAACTGAAGTCGCATCTCAAATTTAAAACTAGGGCGCTAAGTAGTGCACCCGAATTGCTTTGGCGTCATAGCAGACAAAGTGCAGGTGAGTGAGAAAGTGAGGGTCGGTTTGGGATACGACCCAGCAAATGTACCTTGGTCGCTCGGCATGGTCCCCAGGCGATGCACGTACAAGTGGCGCTAAGGTGCGCGGAAGGCACGTATTCCCGGTGCAGCGCGCGCGAGTCGGCGTTCCAGATCCGCAGTCGTCCGTCCTGCGCGCACACGGCGAGATAGTGCAGCGACGTCGGCGAGAAGGTGCACGGCAACGCCGGTGCCGAGGGTGAAGAAAGAGCACAGCCTCCGTCAGCCGCCATTTCTCAGAGAGCTTGCTTGGCTTGACTTGCGTGCGTGTGCGTCGCGCACGCGGGGAGAAAACTGGGAGGAGGAAAAAAAAAAAGGGGGTGGGGTAACACGTGCTATCCGTGAGGAAGAAACGCGCATGCGCAGAGAATGCCGTAGTCGCGTAGTCACAGTGGGGAATGGTCTGTGTAGGAAAACGAATTTTTACACAAATGTCCTGATTACAACTACATTACTATAGGTTAGCGTTTGTGTTCTCTTTGAGATCAGGGTTCAAACTGAATAGGTCTGACCTACCTAACGAAACTCCACCCGCAGGATCTACGGTGGCCCGTAGGGCGTTTATAAAATCATTGAGAGGAACATTATTGTTATGTTTTTGTTTTAAATTTGTAAGTTTAACAGGAGTGTTTTTTTTATTCCAATATTGTGTATGTACATAATTGCGTAACATTTTAATGGCTCCTAAAGTAGACAATATTTATAGAAAAAAATGACAAAATATTTGGTTTAGCGTATTTAATTTTAATGTGATGTGCATTTGATGAATATTTTGCTTCTTATGTGTAAACTGTATGTATATGTGTATTGTTGCTTTAGAAAGAAGATATTACCCTTTGGTAATTCTAATTTAATTGATCTATTTATAATTTGTACATTTTATTTTTATTTTATTTCAGTGTGGATTTGATTTAATTTCAACTTTCATCTTCTTGTCACCGACAACCATCTCAGTGTAGATTTGAAATAGAAAAAGATCTAGTGTTAAATCGTTTTGATATGATTGGTTGCAAAGGGTTTTGTGCAGTATTTTATATCCCACTAGCATATACATGTAAAAATGTGATACAGTTGTATAATGTATTCTATGCATAACCTTTAAATTATRAATATAATAAGGTGGAACATTGGTAAAAGTGGAACACGTTTTTGTCATTTCACAAGTCACTTCTATAAAAATCCTAAAATCTCAAATATGAAGCTACACTCGATCAACATTATCCCACTTTACCAATATTCACCGTATTCCCCCCCCCCTCTATTTAATTTCTAATCTATTAAACGTGAAACGCTTGCTATGATTTGGCGCCATCTTGTGGCCGTTGTTTGTACTACACAGCGTTTGTCTCATGTTGATGACGCAACCAAATAAAAAATGGCGCTGCTCTGAGAGAGTCACGCTGTATTTAGAGATTTGTTTACAATCGCTTCTTCTTCAGTGCCTTGCATTATTTACTGTGGTATTTCATTTAAAGTTGCTTTCTGGGTCTCAAGTTTTTTGTAAATTATTTATATTTTTCTTTATAAGACAAAGCGCGTGCATTTTGATTACATATATTTGACATTGAAGTTTAAATATTATACAATTATGTATGATTTTTTTTTTTTAATTATGATTATCAGCTATGCGTAAGGAACATTTCATCAGTGGTATAAATATTTATAGTCTTATAAAGAAAGCTTAGCTGATGCTTGCCTTTGGGTTGTGTTTCAATTTGGGTCCCTCAATTAAAATGACTGCAAGTTTGGCCAGACTGTGTGCCACATGTTTAAGTCATAAGAGTGACCTCAGAGTCACTTCACTAGTTTGGACAAAGAGGTTTGGGACAGGTCCAAAAAGTCCAGATGGAGATGATGATGATGGTGGTGGTTCTGGAGCACCGGTGCCATCTGGTCCAGAGCTTTCTCCATTCGCAAGGCGAGCTTCTCGATTTGGGATGCGACCCTTGTCACCTTTAGAGCGGGTGAGTCAAATGTTACCCCAGGAGTCATTAAGTGAGGAGGTCTGGGAACTCAGGGGCAATAAACCAAATGAGGAAAATGCAAATACCGAAACGAAGAAGCTCATGGAAGATGTAGATGATCATGAACAATCTAGAGATGTCGATAATGAAGGCGAGGAAGGACTGATGCACTCTCATGTTATACCYGAGGAGCGTGTGATGTGCTTTGGAGAAGTCCTGCTCGCAGAGTATCGCCGTAAACGAAGGCTGGAGTTACAGAAAATGTTTCAGCTGGAGAAAGGATCGAAGCTGGGAAGCAACTCTGGATTTATCGCTCATGATGCCATCCTGGGCCGCCACGCCGGGACGGTTTTCCGCACCARCCTGGGGATCCCTATGCTCATCCGCCGACCCAGCCTCGAAGAGTTCACGCTGTTTATGAAAAGAGGGCCTGCTATTGCTTATCCAAAAGTAAGCCATTATACATTTACACATTGAGTTCTTTTTATATTCAGGCAAATAGTTTAAAACTTTCATGGTTCTATGGAGGTTCTGGGATTTGAACTTAGAACATCCTGGTCGTAAACCCTTAAGAGCCTTGTTTATACCTTAGATCAGCAGATCCACAAAATCTACAGATGGTCTCAGTTCTCTTATTTGTCAAATTCATTAGCGTTTAGGCTTCTATCTGATATCACAATTAGCCAACACACAAACAGATGCAGTCATGGCTCAAATTCAGAGAGTCATAATGGAGTCTGAGTTTCACGTTTTTAAACTTTAATTTAGACTCTTTAATTTGTTATGTATACATGAGCCAGTTTTCAACGTTCACTTAGAAACAAGTCGACTATAAGCGATAACTCTTTTTGCACTGCTTATTTTCACTTCATTCTCTCGCTCTCTCTCTCTCTCTCTCTCTCTCTCTCTCTCTCTCTCTTTCCCTCTTCCTCTGTCTCGCTCTGCAGGATGCCAGTGCCATGATGTTGATGATGGATGTGAACCAGGGAGACTCGGTACTGGAGTCTGGGTCTGGATCCGGGGCCATGAGTCTCTTCCTATCTCGAGCAGGTTCTTTTATGTTTACTGAGACATTACCACATTAGTTCAGGATCATGTCTAAAACGTTCTTTACTTCTGTTGTGTTGTAACATAAGATTACAAAATGCTTGAGTGATTTAAGTCGTAGACCATCAAGGTCATGAATGTTTAGCTTAGGTGGGTAATGATCTGATGGTTTGAGGCTACAGAGAGTCATGTTGTGTCTAGTGGGTTCTAGTGGAAGTGTGCTGAGTGTCGAAGTAAGAGCGGACCACCACAGACGGGCGGTGTTAAATTACGAGCGCTGGCGTTCGTCCTGGAAACTGCGAGCTGGAACCGAGTGGCCAGAAAACGTCCAATTTCACCTCGGAGATCTCATCGACGCTGCACCGTTGCTTGCCGGACGGAGCTTCAATTCCGTAAGGAGTGAAAAACACTGTGACTTAGCATGTTTTTTGAGAAAGGAATAAAACACTATACAGGTGTCATGCTGTTGCAAGAAAAAAATCAACATGAGGTAGTGTGATGAAGCAGAGAGACCGTCACCAGCCTGAACTTTCATATCGTAAAGTGTTTTATTCCTCGCTTACTGACACTGGATGTTGATCTGCTGTTACTATGGAATTACTCAATACCTTGATATGGTATAAACTACTTTTATTTAGATGACTGTAAAGGTATTGTAGGATATTTTATGCTATATGTGGAAACAAGATCAGGCTATTTGTGTAGTGTGGCGGATTTCAGTTTGTTCTGGTGTGTGCGTTTGTTTTAGGTGGCTCTGGATATGGTTAACCCGCACCTGGCTTTACCTACAGTYGTCCCTCATCTCCATACAGGAGGTGTGTGTGCCATCTATCAGGCCAAGTAAGTCACAAACATACACGGGATTCTSACGATGAGTTCATTTTAAACCACCCTGTCTTTAAAAWCTTTTAATTGAAATTTTTAATTAGTTTCTCACCTGGGTTAAAAATCCTGATGCATATGACTTATGACAGTATTACGCAGATCGTCGACGTAATGGAAGGACTGCGCTGCTCCACGCTTCCTCTGGTGTGTGAACGCATCATCGAGGTGCAGTACAGGGATTGGCTGCTTGCGGCGTCGCTCAAAAAAGACGGCTCCTTCAACCAGAGGAAAAAATCTCCAGGTGAAGAAGACGCAGAAAGCGAGAATGACGAATCAAACGAGGATGGAAAAGGTAACACGTACCTGTTAAAATATTAACATTTGTTAACTAGTACTGTATTGGGCTTTATATTATACAAATTGCCTAAAATCTCAAACTCTTTAAATGTAAAAGATTTGGACAATGAAACATGCAAACCTGTATGCTTTAAATGTCTCCATGCCGTGTTTAGAAACTGCCTTTAGAAAGCTTTTATCGATGTTATAAATTTATTTTATTTATGTTTTTTTTTTTTGTACAAATGACATTACGTCATGCACAAGTGTTACCGATGTACATAATGTCAACACATACTGTACACTACAGCTGTTATGTTGCTTTCTGTGTTTCAGAAGGACGCGATAATCCAGCACACTTCCCGTTTGGGAGCGTCCCGTACATCGCTCGTCCGCATCCTGAACAGAACGGACACACAGGTGAGCACATCGTTAGTTTCCAGTCCAGTAGGATCTGTTGTAGAAGTTCCKGATTTGTTGCCATGGTGGAAATATGTATGMTCTCCGGATATAATTTCTGTTCTACTACTATACAGTGGGAAAAAATTTCCATAGCCGTATGATCTACCCTGGAAATAGGATCTGCTGCAAAAGAGTTTAATCCAGTGTCAGCTGGTGCTGAACATCCTTATCCTCTGTGGTGACCTGCACTGCAAAAATTCCACAAAAATATTGAAACTAGTCATATGTATTTAGAAGCTCTTATTATAAGCTTATAGTAAAGCAAAACCTCAGATTATTAAGCCTAATAAATGGTTAAAATCAGTAAAATTATCAAAAGAAAAAATTGTATTATTAATTATTTAAAAAAATTGTAATATTATTAAAAGGCAAAAACTGAAAAACACAGAAAAATATGTCCAGACATATATGGTATAATCATACATTTGATTTATTGTCAYGTTCTAATTAAAAACACAACTATTTGAATAGAATTAAGATGATTTTTATTTGCTAAGATGTTTTTTTTTTGCATTGGTCCATTTATTTATTTATTGCTATGTTCTGTTACACTTTTTTCCCTGATCTACTCTGATGCCCTGCAAAAGATTATGCAGTCCAACATAACGCACTGCAAARATTTATAACCATATGTGATCTTGGGACTATTTGATCTTACACAGTGTCCCGTCAAATTTGACGTATTAAAGTTTCTGATCCAGTGGATCAGGGCAATGTAGAAGGTTTCAGTGTGATGGGATCAACTGCAGAATATTTGTGTGACGTGATCTACCACAGTTATCGGTTTTGCTGGATTTACTGTAGTTTTTGATGACTGTGATCCACTGGACAAGTTTCCAATAACATTTGATCCACTGCAGAAGTTTCAAGTGTAATAGGATTAGGAAGTTTCTGATCCATGGCTAAGCCTTCTAATGTTTTCTTGYACACTGAGAATGTTTACAATGCAGTGTAATCCCATTACCCAGCTGTTTTAATTACTGTGCAATACAGTGTAATAGTTTCCAGGGAAATCCCAGTGTGACACTTTCTAATACAATGTAAAGTGCTGTGGAAGTTTCTTTGGAAAAGTCTGGATTGCTGTGAACATTGTGTTCCTAGTCTGTATGTGTATTTCTAAGTCCACAAATTTTATGATTTTGTGAAGTCTTTCATTGTAGATCTTACATGACATGGTGTGCACTAAATTTCTGAAAAAAAGAGTGATGCATCAGCGAAGTGTTAAAATCTAACCAGTATTTTTTTAAATTCTCTTTTCCTCCAGCATTCCTTGTGAAATTGAGGAAAATATCAAAATAGCCCATGTACAACTTCAGCCATCTTCCATTAAGACCACCGGAGCAGGCTAATAATACATTAAGGCCTATGTTTTTGTTGTGCAATAAATCTGTTAAACAAAATCTCATTCTCCTGATTTTATTGAATTGATTTTGAATATTGATTGATTTATTTGAAATATATGAAAAGAATTCACTGACCTTAGTGACAAATGAGAGCAATCCACTAATGCATTTATTTCATTGCGACTTAAACGGAGTGCAGTAATAAGTTTATGAYAAACCTTATGACAAAAGTTATTTCGGTTTAGTTGGATTGGTCATTGTTATGACTAATAGATTTTTAAACCTTTTACAGTATGTACAACATGCTTCAGACTTTTCAAAAACAATTCTATTAAAGTGTCATGTGAACATCTAGTGCCGTACAGAAAAGTTAAATTAAAGTAAAAAGCAGATTAATAAATAATTCTGGATAATGATGTCTGATAGGACAAAAAGTGCATAAGAACAGTGAAATATACATAAAGCCTTTACACATGAACACAGCTTGTTCTCACAGTTGATCTATTCAACARTGAAACAAAGCAGAGTTTTTTTTTAATTTTTATTCCGGACGGATAGACATGGCTGTTTAGGGTAGTGATRTCCCGGGAAGCATGTTTTGAGAGAGCGGTTTCTAGTCCTTGTTGATCCAGTCTGTGGAATCGTCATGGCCRGATTCGCTGTGCAAATCACTTCCTGTTTGTAAATATAAAAGCGAGAAGGGACTTTAGGATGTGTGCTGCTACGCATTAGTTGTGATTTATTTATAGAGATGATAAATAAATCACAATATTTGAAAAATTTAATAAAGTACAGAACCATGAGAAAGGAATGTTAATCAATATCACAGTTACCATGTTTAACTATTTGTTATCACAAAATACTATTAAAAAAAGTCATTGTGGCATAAGAGGAATAAAACACTTTGGTACATGCTGCTATTGTATATGAAGTGTCTATAGATTCAGCAGTGCAGTGCTTTACTATCTCACCTGCTGGGCTGTGTGTGCAGTAGCATGAGGTTTTAATGTTGGACCAGACTAATTTCTGGCCCTTGGGTGTTTCTTCGAGACTAAGGCTGAGTGCGAGGGGCGGGAGCGGGGACGGCAAGAGGCGTGAGGCTTTAGCACACAGGTCGCACGGCTCAGGAGAGGCAGCTGGACCTCTYGGGATCTGTACATCCTCTCTGTCCCGGTACTGCCTCTGAGCCCCGCTGTGGTGAGCTGCTCGCTCCCGCTGCCAAATGAAGTGAGAGGGAGCGATGGCCATAACCTGATCATACACATGTTGTAGGGATGTGTGACATGGACTGCAACAATAAGATTATGTAACAGTACGAAAACTATAAATCATACAATTTAGTGCATGTGTGTACACAGATTTTCAAATGAATAAATATCAGACCTTTGGTGACTGTGGTTTGGTGTTAGAAAGGAATAAAATGCAGTAATGTGTGTACATTAATAAATAGTAGGGGTGTAATAATTGCTCTAGTTAGAATTTGATTTGATTTATGATAAATATTTTCTGCCTAAAATAGTAACATTTAAAAAAAAATCAAAAATGAAAGTCACTTTTGAGCAAAAGTCTATGCCTTTTTTTTTGTCTGTATAAAACTAATTACAAGAACAAATCCTGTTCCATGAGCACATTCATGAGTCGGATTTGTTCCTAAGTCCAACAAAGTGAGTGTTAAACACTTTTGACACAAACATTCAATGTAAAGTATACCAATACACTTGACTAAATCGATGTCCCCTTTCCCCACACTGCCATCATGTGGCCAAAAACTGTAATCGCGCCTAAGGAAATTAATTACACTCGTCAAAT
>QMIH01000551.1:295577-321356 GCA_003987875.1 Clarias batrachus
TGACCACAAGCATTTTTCATCACCCATCAGGAAAAGCAGTGTTATTGATCTGTTTACATAAATAAACTTTATGGTGTTAATAATTATGAAAAAGATAAAGAATCATATGCTGAACACTTAGTTTTGTTAAGTATTAAAAAGTATTATTTGCTAGCTCAGTAAGAAAACCACTACTTGGTTTAAAAGAATGATGATCATGAATGCTACAATATTTGCTTTGCTGTTGTTCAGCAAAAAAAAGTTTTCTGTTTGAGTGGGAAGTGAAAACACCAGAAATGTGTGTGCTGCTGTTTCAGAAACATGTGTGTTGCTGTCTCAGAAGTGTTAGATAGAGTGATTATTCAAATAACCATAGTGTCTAACAGAAACTCAAGCTTTTCTCATCTTTTATCCAGCATAATTGATATTCTTCTTAAACTCCACAGTGTAGTGAGGCCTCAATAATTACTGATTATCTAAAAATGCCTTATCAAGTTTTGAAGATTTGACAAGTTTATTCCATCTTCACATAAATTCGTTTCACTTATTAGCCATCACTCGACTCAAGGTGCCTTCCGATATGCCTTCACAGCAGTTGAAATGTAATAAAATGCCTTTAAATTGTCCCTATACAAATATGAGCAAATATGAGAATGTGCCCTTTAACGTGCTCTCACAGGTGGGTGGGCAAACACAATAAAGTGCCCTCTGCGGTGCCCCCATAGTAGAGCCAACAGAGTGCAGTGCCCCATACTAGAACTAATAGAATAAACTGCCCTCTCCGGTGCCCCCCATGTTAGAGCAAACTCGAAACAATCCCTGCTAAGGTGTCACTAAAGAGTGTCTTATACAGACATAAGTTGGGCCTGTAAACAGAGTGATATGGCCTTTAAGGTTCCACAACAGTACCACAAATATGATAAAGTGCCCAGAGCAAACCCAATAAACTGCCCTATAATGTACCCATACAATATCGCAAACAAGGTTACTGTAAGTAACAAATAGATCAAATATAGCCCTGTAAGGCCCCATAATAGATTGAACAAAGTAACGTGTCCTATACAGTGCTCTTACATAAACACAGTAAAATGCTTTCTAAAGTGTGTGAACAAATGTGAAAAGATATCAAGGTTCTATAATTGTTATCTTAGTTATGGGAAAATGAAGAAATGCCCCATAGTACCTCGGTACAGCTGCAGCCAGAATTTTACATGCCCTCATCATAAACATCATCATAAGTTACATGACATAATTGAGCTTCAATTATTTTACTGAATTGGTCTTTTTCTGGGGCAGAATGATTGTACTACAGTAGACTTTTATTAGAAAAAACAACTCAAGCATTTATAACAAAATATTTAAGTTATTTGGGTTTTATGGAAAGCACAGAGTAAAAATTATACCTACAGTATCAAAATTAAACATAAATTTAAATTACCAACTCAGTGCTGCTGGAAGCCTGAAATGGCTTTCAATTTTCCATTCCCAAGGTTGAGAAAGCCTTGATAGCCTGAACCTGCCTCTCTCAGCTAATGTAATCTAGCTGTGTGTTAATTAGGTGGGTGTTTGTCTTATTCCTGATTTACAAAATTGCTTTACATTGTTTAGCTACCATATCTTGTGATATAATTATTATTTTAAAATAATAAACCTGTTTCAAAATGGAAACTGATCTCACACACTAAAAAATGCTGGGTTATTTTTACAACCCAAATGCTGGGTTGCCTCTGTTGGGTCATTTTTCTGGGATATTTACAGGAAGTTGGGTACTTTTTGTTTAACCCAGCTAGCTGGGTTGGAGTTGGTTTAGCTAGTGACAGCTAACATCACAGACAAGTCCGCCCCTCCCCCGAAGTTCGCCAATGTATTCAGTGGCTGTGTCAGCTTCGAGTCTGTTTTTTGGTCTTCCTCCTCACTCATTTAAGAGGAAATGTAAACATTAAATATAAGGTCTTTATACACATTTTCACTCACCTATGACTGAATTTGTTCACTGTATGTAACATTTATTACTGTTACCGTGTTAACGTTACACTCAGCCTGGTCTGTGTTATAGCATGCTAGTTTATCTGACAATGGCTGCTAGATAGCCAAACCAAGGCTACCTACCTACCTACCTGTGTATGAAAGAAACTACAAAAATGTCTGAGCTTTTTAGATTTCTTTGTAGAATGCTTGCAGGGTGTATGAAGATGGTGAAGTGATGAATAAAAGCTAAACTGTAGTGCCAGCATGATGCTAGCATTTAGCTAGGTTGCTAGCATTAGCAACCACATATAAAAAGCTGGGGTGTTACAAAACACTAATCTTCTTACAAATATGCATACTAGGCAACCCTCTCGATTTTCCCATAAACTTTTACTTTCTTTAATTTCTTTCTTTCTAAGGTTGGAACCAACACTGTGGAATAACCCAGTTTGGGTTGTTTTTAACCCAGCATTTTTAGGGTGTATCAATAAACTTTTTTGTAGTAAACTTAAGATCCTTAAAAAAAAAAAAACCTTTGAAAATTGTCTCAAAGATCATATTTATTTAGTCTTATCAAACCCCTAAGTTGTTAACAGTAAATAAAGGACTACTAGTTAAGTTTTAGTCTTTAGTCTTTATTTGTCACAACATTACTGCACAGTGAAATGGAATAATGAACTCAGACATGCTAGCTGCTTACATTTATAACACTTGACAATTCAATTTGCTGTCTTCAATTTGCTTAATTTATGAAAGATAAAATCTTTATATACAATTGCGTGCAAATAAAGTATGTTGGTCAAGTTTACATAAAAGATAGTAAACTTTGATGCTTTGATTGTGAAGTAACGGTTGCAATTTGGCAAATTAAAATCAAATGTACCATTTTTATTCAAACAAAGAAATGTAAAATGTTTGTTTTAAAAAGATTTCTACAGAAAGCTATAGGTTTTGTATTTATGACTGACTGTACTCTCTGAAAAAACCACGGCAGAATTGTAAATTTAAAGATACAAAGAATGTTCTAGAATATTTGACAAAAATGTTAGAAATTTAATAAATATCAACAGAGCTATTTGCAGATCTTCAAACCCTTGCAGATGCCTTCTGGACCACCAGGGAAAAGGGAGCGCACTATTATGTTTTGATAAATCTTTGCTTTAGTCATGCATTGATCTCGAACACTTTTCATGAGGTTACATAAGTTTTCAGCTTTCTGCAAGAAAAAGTGAAAAAGAAGCATTTAAATTAGTGAATGAACTGCAAGATCACCACAGTGCCGCTTTAAACTCTAAAGGGAATAATGTTAAAATAGTAAAAAGCAATAACATTACTAGCTGTTATGTGTACTAGATGACTGGATACCATTAATTTGCAGATAGTTTCAATTTATTTTGAAGAAAGAGGCTATAAATTATCTCAAAACTGATCTTTAAAAGGTATTTGTGCATCTTAAGCACTTAAGCAAGTGCTTAAGATACATGAATACTTTTTCAAATATTCAGCAAGTATGGAAAATAAGGTATACTTTGTTGGGGATACAACACCTCAATCTGACATACGAGCTTAGCTTTGAGTATGAATGAAAAATGTCAAATAGTGATAAAGAATGCATTTTCCATCAGTTTATCTACAGATGTTTTCTCTCACATTTGAATATTTGAAAAGTCATTTTACCTGCTGAATTTCGTTTATGACCAAAAACCTGGCCAACATCACTGACTCTTTGCACATGCAGCATTTATATGGCAGTTTCTGTTGAAAAAAAAGAGACAACCCAGAGTTTTATATTATTGACCCATAGAGGTTTTTTCTTATTTAAGAACAAAACCATGAGACTTGTCAGTTTTACCCATGTGCTGTTTTCATTAACTTTCAGCACAAGTTCCTCAAGGATTACCGTTGACTCCTCAAACTTCTGCAATCCATCAGACACACTGGACCAGCACTCGGTGTGCGTGAAGACTGCAAATGCATCAAGCTAGATTTACTTTCTGATCGTCATTTAAAACTTCACAAAATTTCCTCACACACTGCAAGTCCTTGTTTTTTTTTTTTTTTTACATTTTTGGGTTCACTTTTTGTCTTTTTTTATATAGTAATTATTTTTTATGTAAATGATTTGCCGCATGATGGTAAAAACTTCATTTGATACTGTTACAGCCCAAACCATGTTCAGTATATTTGCTAAAGGCTATTGAATACATCTTTCACATTGTATTCCAAGGTTCTAACAGTTCACAATAAAAAGCTGTTACTCAGGTGCTATGTCAATTAACATGTCAATTTTGTTTGGCATTTCTCCAGGTTGATAAATCTTCATGAATTTGAAATATGTCTGAAAATTTTGCTTGCTTAACACAAAAGGTTTTTTTTTATTTGTCTTTGAGTCCAAAGTCTTTTAAAAAAAACACAATAAAGAAAACCAGTCACAGAATTCAAAAAAACATTTTTAACTTTGGTGGTGGTCATTTGTACACTGTATACAAAAATATATTATATTGGTCAAAGTTTTAAATATATTAATATTTTATTTTCATGACAAATTTTACATAATACACAGTATTATTAATCTGAAGGGGATCGTTTTTTTGTCATCCACCCCTGCCCCTCGCATCCCACCTCAAATTGAGCCCTAATTATTTATCCTTATATGAACTAAAAATTATTTCTTGTAATTTGTATGTTTTTTTCTAAATACATATAACGTGTAATTCAAGTATTAAATTAAGAAGGTTACAATCAAATTAAATTCTTCCAAAAAAGCACAAATATATACATCATTTACTCAAAAGTTGAGTAAAGTTCAGTAACAACTAATGTTTTATTTGATCAGGAGATGGGCTATGTTTAGTAAATTATTGAAATTTGTATTAATTGTACCAAGGTTTAAAAATATTATTACAAAATTAATTAAAGGTGCAATTAAACATGGAAAATTCACAAACAGGAAAAGGTTGACAACTTTAGATCTTGCTGTAAGTTATTGAAGCTGTATTGAGCATCTTACCTGAACTTGCAAGAACTGCAGCAAAATACAAGAGATACAACATTTTCAGGTTTTTCTTATGCAGCAAACACACTGAGATAATGTTAGATATCTTCTTTTGCTTAAGCACCATTTCACTCTCAAGCCCAACCCCTCCTTCCCTTTAACTGTTTGTTTTCTACCTATAGCAACAAAGTTCCACTAAATCAAAGTATTGCTTCCAGTTTATTGCAGTTAAAATCTCAGCATTTAATTTATACATTGTTGATATGTAGTTGAATTAGTAAGCTAAAACAATAAACATTGTAAAATAAAAAATTTTTTGGGGGGAAAAATACAACAAAGCACTCTGAACTGAAATAATAAAAACAGGTTCTATACTTTGGGGATGGTTTAATAAAAAAATGATCCAAACAAACTGTGACATAAAAAAATTTCAATAAATTATACAGAGCAAGATGAAATTTATAAACTGACTCATAAATTTGTTAAAATGACTTGTATTGAATGTATTATCATAAAGGAACTTAAAAACATTTTAAGGAACTGAATGTTTACATTTCTATCTCTACAGCCTAGCATTTCTTTACAGCATATCACAGTATAAATGATACTTTTTTTATACATATTTAAAGATATATATAATATAGTTAATTAAATTAATAACTATTGTTTAAAAAAAAAAAAAAAAAAAAAAAATAGGGGGAAAGAGCTATCAAAGTGAGATAACAAATAGTAGCACCATGTAGCATCAAATATGATTGGCATGACAGGAAATATGACCAAAATATTAGCATCAAAATCTATATAATTATAAATGTATTTATACTAACTAATTTATTTTAAAAAATGTATATATTTCCAGACATTTCAACTAGTTTAAGGTTGTAATTGTTTTATTGGCAGTCATTTTGCTAATTTCCAGCAGTAAAAGAAATCAATATTACATAATATTATAATATAGCAAACATTTGGCTATATGTTTAAGATATTCGATTTTTTTTTTCTTTTCTTTTCTTTATTTTTTTTGGTCTAAGCAAATCCACTTTAGAGGAATGGCTCTAATACAGACACAGCTTCATGCGCTTGCACGTCTGTCTGGGGTTATTTCCAGGGAAAATCTTTTCAACAATCTTGTTCTTCAGCTCTAGACCACGGGACAGGCATTTCTGTTTCACACTTATGGTGAAGATGCTGCAAAACTTGTTTATGTTCTGTAAAATAAAAAAGAGAGTCAAGTCAAAGTGTGTTTATGCTAAAATAATGCTCTAACATACATTTTTCAGTAGGTTTCAGTAGATCAGTTCACAAACAGTAAATTGTATTTATTTATTTAACACAGAACTGTTGATGCCAACAAAATGCTGGTAAGTGAAATAAACTAGAAGATATCTGTTACATAAGCATCCTTTTGAAAAAAAGATTTGGTGCAGATTTTTGTGAAGACAAAAGGTAAAAACGGGTAGATAAAGAACAGGTTGTTATTTAATTTAAGAAGTGTACTTTTTATTTTTTAATTTAAGAACATCCATTTTGGTTGTAATACTTTGATTGGTGAGTAAAATAACATAATGCATTATTCTACATGGTAATTGTAACAGATAAACAGTTTCAGTGAAAATGAAGATAACATCATGACCTGTGCTGGAAAGCCTTGACATCTGGTCAGCTATTTTGGTAAAACTATTTCAGATTTGCGTATCAGGATATAGCACCATAGTGATTTTATCATCTTGTCTTTTTGTTGTACATTATTTGTCAGTATTTAAATTATACCGATCTGATATAACTGAAAATCAGATAGAATGAACTCTATCTTAGATAGAATTAGTCTTACCAACTGGATCTTGAGAATAAGTTTGGGCTTAGCTTGTTTTACAAAATCCTGGCATGTGCAACAAAATAAAGGGTTCTTCTGCCACTTTGGTGGAGGAGCATGCATGGCTGTCTAGAGGACAGAAGAACAAAATCTGCATGTAGTAATTGATTTTTTTGTTGTTGTTGAAAAAATAATACTTTATGTGAAGTATTGTTCATATGTTACATTCACATTTTTTGTTCATATTTTTCAGAAGATAGACAGTAGACAAACATAAATAAAAATAATTTGCACATACTTTTGGGTTCCCTTCTTGTTGTCCAACCTTGATGCTCGATGAACTCAAGGTCATATTGGGTTTCATGTGAGAATAAATCAAGAACCCACCATGCACAGCAGAAACCACTATTCATGAAAATATTTATAGTTTTAATATGGCTAAATAATATAATATTAAGTTTTGTTTAGTTTACTTATGTAATTATTTGCATATTTTTAAATCTATAAACATGGTAGATTCCAAAAATCTGAAATCAGTTGTAGAAAATAAAAGCAAAAATTCACCAAGCTTATATTTATTATTCAAAAGGTATTATTTAAAATATTTTGTTAAAAGCATCATGATGCCTCATACCAAGTTAAGCACTTTGAGTGTTAAGTGCTAGTGCTCCTGTTGGAGAAATTAAACTTTAATTATTTACATTTTTCTGATTACAAATTTAAAAAATCAGAAATCGACACAGCCTTTTGGATCCTGTTTTATTTAGATAAACTAGAGGCATGTGTGTGGTCATGCATGTGTGTAGTTATTTACTAAATAGTAATATATACTAATTGTGCATACATAGCTTATTATGAAATTCTTACCTGAGATCATTAGCAGAATGCTAAGCTGAATTACAGATGACATGCTCCTCTTTTTTGTTTTATAGTTTACAAACAATCCATGTAATGCTGAACAAAATTTGGCCACAGCTGTCCTCTCATGCTCTCTCTCTCTCTCTCTCTCTCTCTCTCTCACTCTCTCTCTCTCTCTCACGCTCACGCTCACACACAAAAACACATGCATACACACATCTGTCTTTCTACACTTTTTCTCGGTGACTAAGGACTCTCAGCCACATCTCTAAATTAACAGAATTCTTTCAAACCTTAACCACCACCTCAAACTAACTGTTTATTTCCATTTATTCGTGATAATTATCTGAGTAATTTTTAAATATAAAAATATTGGTGTGGTGATAATGCAAAACCAGAAAATTTTGATGTTAAGAATTGTTCATTTAGACAAATTTGTGAACAAACAAATAATCCCCAATATGAATGCTAAAGTTTTGTACACAGTTGATCAAATGTTAATGTTAATGTCTTAATGTCAAATAGGTTTTTGTATGAGTATTTAAATAGTATTGACAAAAAAATATGTTTGTGACATATTCAAAAGATAAATCTTACATTTAAAAATAAAAAAATGAAAGCAAACGCTAAACTAGACTAAGCTAAACTAAACTAAAATAGAATAAAATGAAATAAATTAAAAAGATAACAGTTTGGTACTGTATGGTCACAGTCACATAATTTCTAAGGTTAATGTATATATAGTGCAAGAGGGACTCCGCCAGTACTAACTATAACAGCATAAAAAATAGGGAGAGCCAGAAAGAAACACACACATGAGGGCTGCCAGAGATGTACAGCAACCAATCACTTCACTGTCAACAAATGTGATCAGTGAGAGTGGGAAAGACAGCATCTAAACATAACAGTTCACCATGAGTGCCCCAAATCTGCCCCTTTATCTAAGGCAAATCTATTTACAAAAATGCTTGGCTAAATAAAAATGTTTTTAGTCTAGACTTAAACACTGAGACTGTGTCTGAACATTAATGGGAAGGCTATTTCGTAATTTTGAGGCTTTGTAAGAAAGATTTCTACCCTCTGCTGTAGTTTTCATAATAAGCGGTACTGACAAGCAGCCTGGATCCTTTGATCGAAGCAGGCGTGGTGGATTGTAAGACACTAGCAGTTCACTCCGGTACTCCGGCGTGAGCCCATTTAATGCTTTATATGTTGAAAGTTGTATTTTAAACTCGATCCGAATTTTCACAGGAAGGCAATGCAGTGAGGATAAGATAGGCGTGATGTGAAACTTAACATGATTATTCACTTGATTAATTCTCATGATTTTTATGTAAGAGACAGAGATATGACACACAACCATAAGCACCAAGTATGTTTATTATCAGTCTATGACACAAAATCACACCTAAACTCACTTTTTATAAAAATAAAAGCTTTGTTTTATGTGATGAAAAACATTTCACTATTCATACACTATTCTTTCTCACTATTTAACAGTAATCTAAAAACAAATTTCTCTTTGAAACCTTTAATTAGATTTTATTTTATCCAAATTAAATAATAATCTATTAATTAAATAATAATCATAATTATGAAAAGATGAGGAATTACTTTAAAATTTCATTGCGGAAGAAAGTGTGTGAAAAGTGAATGTGTAAATATTGCTTGAACTTATTTTTTTAAATTATTAATAGTTTATGAGAAAATTGGTTTGAATCCCTGAATCAGATTTGTGTATTAGTTTTTTTTTGTTGTATATTTTAAATAATATTCTAATTCTTACACTCTCAACACTATCAGATGATGAAGGCTTTGATGGCAAGCTAGGAAAGAAACACTTCAGTGTTTTCGAACAAAATCTAGAATAACAGAAATACTGCATATGGCATCAGGTTTCAAGGATATATTTTTCCCTTCTTACACATATTTATTTTCCTACATGCTTCTAAAGGGCGTCCATTGGGGAACCAAAAATCCATCACGCTTTTGTGTAACTTTCCTACTCTCTTCAAGCAGGATTCCAGGTGATAATCTATGAAAACATGACATGTTGAACACAATTTCTGAAAAAAAAAAGAAAATGAAATGACGTTTAATGCAAAACAGAAAGTCAAGGATGAAGTGTCAAAATGAAAGACACATAGATGGAAGACGTTTATATAGAAAAACTGACTTCTTCAGGCTTTAAAACCAGACAATTTAATAAACATTAATGTAGCTCACAATCAAACTATCTCATAATATTTTGCTCCTCGTTAAGAGACTAATTTCACTAGTCTCTTCTGCAGCCCAATCAGCTTCAGTATTCAATTATCAGTTATTAAACCCTTAATTAAGAAAAATGACCTTGACCCCTGTCAGCTGTCCAAAACTACAGGCCAATATCAAGCCTGTGTTGTAGCACAGCAGGTATTGTCATATCAATGTAGGAATAAATTATGTATAAGTCAGGATTTAGTACTCATCAACAATGGTTCAAGTGGTAAATTACCTACTACTGGCCTCTGATCAGGGTTGTGTCTCTTTGCTTGTGTTACTTGAACTGAGAGCAGCTTGGCTGATGCAAACAGCTGTTCATTGATGGCATTGCAGACACTCAGTAGTTCAGGACTGAAATTCCCACAAATAACATCATAGTAATCACCTTGTTAGGTTGTATGGTGTTGTAGGAGTTATGGGAATGTCTCTCTCTTGGCCTATTTTCTCTCTACATACTTCCTCTGGGTATCATAATTCATAAGCATAGTGTTTGTTTCCACTCTTATGCTGATGACACCCAGCTATACTGTATGTCTTAGCAAACCAGATGAAAAACACCAGCTTAAGAAAGTTGAGTAATATATGAAGGACATTAGACACTGGAAAGATATGGAATAGCCTTCCAGTTTTTGTCTAAGGCAGATCTGAGGGAAAATTTCACTGGACGTAGAGTATAATGGTCACCCGATATGTTTGAGTGCTGTCTGCCCCTACTCTTATTGATCATTTAGGTTTGTTAACAGTTGAGTGACTGATTACTATAATTTCCAGGATTCGCCATGTCTGTTACCTTCTGACTCTCCCTTTAAGTTATGATGTCATAGTTAGTCCCTGCTTGCATTCTGCCCAAAATATAAATTCATGGTCTCTCTCTCTCTCTCTCTCTCTCTCTCTCTCTCTCTCTCTCTCTGAGTGATCCAGCCCTATAGACCTGTCTGACCTGGATCTGATTAGAGATTACATTGCATGGAGGTCACTTGTGGTGACCTAGGATGGTTCCACTTTACCAAAATGATGGTCTTGGACTTGGCTATTGCAGACAGCTGTTCTCTGATGGCACTGCAGAGTCACTCAATTGTTCAGGACTGAAATTCTCAGAAACCGTTTTGTACCTGAGCCTCCAGTAATGAAAGTGGACTCCACAATAAAATTAAACACCCGTCCTGTAATACTAAACTTCCACCCTCCTAACACACTGTATGACTATTGTTTTTTTTTTTTTTGCTTTTCAACTGGACATACTAAATACATTTTATTGTATTCCAGATATTTTTCATTGCTAGTCATTTTTTTAGTTTATGTGTACATTTTTATTGTAAAATCTATGTATTTATTATTTAAATTTTGTTACCATAATGTACAGACTCTCGTTAAATATTATATCACATGGCTGTTTAATATACAATTTCTAAATGGTCAGAAGCTGTTGGTTATTATTTTTTATTAATTATTAACAGTAACTTTATCAAACTACCCTGTTGTTGCTTATTTTCCCATAACAGCATGCCTCAGAGTTTACTAATCTTTACTTAACATCAACTTACAACTTACAGACATTTTTATCTCAAATACAATAACTTTTGTCATTACCTGGTAAAGCTTTTTAGAGATTGAGGGCATCACCTTCTTTACGAGCTTTCTACAAGCCAAACAGCGGATTATTCCTTTCTGAAAATAGTGACAAAGGTTTCAGTGGAATTATTAAATGAAATAAGTAAGACAACCTATTTCAAAAAACACCATATTATGTTGTTATACAAAAAAATATATATTTTTAATTACTAAATTACAAAGTTAAATTTTACTAATGTGGCTTTTTTAAATGTGAAATAACAAACCTCAGCTTGCATTGTTTTTATTTGTCCTTAGAAAATGTGAAATCTATAAACTTTTCTGACATAAAGAAACATCGCCAAACATAAAGAAATCCAGAAAAAGCTTTTAAATTTTGATAGTTAAAAATAACAAATAAGCAAATGAAAGTAATCAAATTATTAAATAGGTTTTGGAATTTGTCTTTATTAATCCCCAAGTGAAATTATTAATGGTGTCTCTAATTGTAAAGTTATATACATTTACCTACTTTAATCATTTGTTAGTTTTCCTGTCTACCACTTACTAAAACCCTATTCTCATGTTATCAGAATTTTTTCCCATTAAAACAATAATAAACTACAGATGCATTTCCCAAAGTAAATACAGTACACTTGCAAAGAGCATTAACAAAGTGTGAGACATTTCAGGTAGGTTGCTAGAGTGTTTCTAGGGAGTTGCCATGACTATGCGTCTAAATGCCATCATGCTATGGTGTTGCTATGTAGGTGCTAAAGTGTGTCTCATATTGTTAGAATATTGCTTGAATATTGCTAAGTGGTTAACAGATTGTTGTTAATGATTTGCTGTGGTAATCAGGTGATTACTAGAGTCTTGCTAAAATGTTGTGGTTACCATGGTTATTGCTGGAGTAGTACTATGTGTTGCTAATTGCTGTTATATGAAATTGCAATTGGTTACAACGGAGTGGCTGTGTCAATCTAGGTGGTGGCTTGAGTGTTGCTAAGCAGTTGCAATGATGTTCCAAATGGTTGGTGTTCTGTTTTGGAGCAGTTAATGTGGTGATCTAGATGATTGTTATAGTGTTGCAATTGTATGATTATATGTGTAATAAAATGTTGCTAGGGTGTTGCTTTTTTTCTTCTTCTTGGTAATTGCTGGAGTGCTGCTAGGGCGTGCTTCTGATCATTTCCAGAGAGTTGCTAATGTGTTGCTAGGCGGTTGCTTTGGTTGCCAATGTGGTTGACACAGTGCTCTTTGAGTGATGATTTAAGTACCCAACAATAACCTTTTTTTTTAAATTTGTGTATTATTATTTAATACTATATGTAAAATAAAACTCACACCTTATTTGCATCTTCACGCTTGTGTGGTGAACTGTCATTCCGGCTCAAGAGTTCATTCTCTGTGTTGTTTTTCAAATGGAGTTCATGAGAAGCACTGCAACCATCAACAACAACTGCACAAATGAACAAAAATAATTAGTATTGTCTGATTATTTCAATATAACCTATTTACATACTGTACATCTACAGTAAAGCATTTAAAAGTGTAAGAGTATACTTACATGAGCATAAGAGCAAAAATCCAAGCTGAATTACAGGTGACATGTTTTCACATAAAAATGTAGCAATTTGTCTAAAAACAATTTAAGAACAAAACTGAGAGAAGGCTCAGGCTGCAAGAGTGAACTTTGAACAGAAGTGCTGTTTTTTGTGGTTAAAAATGCTAATAGTTAGAAATACCACAAAGCTGTGAAAGTGTGTCATCAAAAAATAAAACGAAGAAACAAACTGAAAACCGGTCAGCATCTTTCAGAAACATTTTAACTGACATTTTATGTTTTTGTTTCTTATTTTGTTAATATTATGTATTAGGTTGAGTTATATAATAATTTTGCTTCTGTAAATTATTTTTTTTTCTATTTCATTTATTTGTATTGGCAGCCACAAAACAAGAAATTAATACTTTTTTTTTTTTTAAAGATTTTTAAGTAAAATATTTCCTTTTCAATTGTTTCTACATACCATACATATATAAATCAAATATTCATGAATCCAAATTTGGAAATCAGAGTTGAACTATAAGTTCTACATGTGCTATCCTCTGATTATGATTTGTACTCTGAAATAATAATAATAACAAAAATAATAATAATTATTATTATATAACTTACCCTGAAATCTATAAGTTTAAAGACATGCTTGATTTGAATTATTTTGATAGTTTTTCTTCAGAAAAGCTCTGTTGCATTTTATACATGTTTAATACATGTGTGTAATAAAGTTTTGTTTGAAAATTGTTTGTTAAAAACTGTATCCATAAAATCATTCCATGCGTATGTGGTCCAGATGATCATGGTAAAGGTAAGTCATCATGCCAAAAAAACAGCATGGGTAAATATTTCACGTGATCCAAATTCAATAAAATTGCAACAGGGTATGCATGAATAGGTGGCTAAAATGTAAGGAAATAAAAGAAATACCTTTGGCACAATAGTAACATGAAAGTCGAGAGAAGGAGAAATTGGGTTTATTTCATGATCCTAATTATACTGGATTTACAATAGACATTTGCTTAATTTAATTTCTCTTTTGTTAGAAATTGCATATACTTACTCTGGCATAGACAAACTGTTTTAACAAATTCTCACTTTAAATCTTGCGAGAACTAATATTTAAGAAACACGGGTCATTATGTATATAAATATAAATAAAGAGTCAATTAGGCAAATTCCTCTAAAAAGCACATGACTTGTGTAAGATTAAAATTGATAAATGTAAGAATTTAATATATTTATGTAGATTGATTTAAAATGAATTATTGTATACATTAGAACTTACTTTAAAGGTAAGAACTGCTGCTGTGTTCGTTGTTAACTGTGTTCACTATGAGTGGCTATGCTGATTTGATGTCACTTCCTGAATTCAGAGAAAATCTATAGGAGTTGAGAGTGTTTTCCTTTGTCTTGGTCAGAAGTTAGTAATTAAAAATTAAGACCTCTTGCTGAATGCAGAATTGGACTGTAGTCACTTACTTTTTCAGGTTAAAAGTATTGTTTATAAAATATGAAATTTTATAATATTTAAAATGCTATAAAAGTTCAGTATTGGTTCGGCACAGTGGGATGTATGCATAATAAGTAAAATATCAAAACCTGAAATGAATAGTGTTACAATTAATTACAGTATAGATTTATAAGATGTACAGGTATTATAGTATTGATAAGAAAATATAACAAATAAGAAGTAAGTTGTTTAATACTTTCAAACTGTTTTCACATACTCTACATAAAGTAAAATGTAAAAAAAAGGTGCTTTGCTTAAACTCAGCTAGCTAACAACCTCTCTGATATTCACATTTTTTCATTGCGTTTAAATTAAATATTGGCATTATGCTGATCTTCTTTTAATTCATATTACATACTGTTAAAGTATAAATGGAGCACACTGTGCTTTCATGTATACCATTCATGACATCTGGTTCATTCATTTAATATTTAAAAATATGCTTTGTATATAACATACGAATTAATTTGCTATTGTTGGTCATTTGTGATTGTTAATATTTTGCATGAAAAAATGTTTTCAGGGTTTCATTAAAACAACTTCTTATCTTGGTTTTCGTCTTTTTTTGGCACTCACTCACTCACTCACTCACTCACTCACTCACTCACTCACCATCTAAACCGCTTAATCCTGTATTCAAGGTGGAGCCTATCCAGTAGTCTAAGGGCACAAGGTGAGGACACTCTGGACAAGGTTCCAATGCATCGCAAGGCACACACACATACACACACACATACACTCACTCACACATTACGGCCAAACTAAGAGATGAGAATAGAACCTGGCAGGGAATCGAACCCGGAACCTGCAAGGTGACAGTGCTAACCCATAAACCACCATTTCACAAATTTTAATTTTGTGGGGAAAAAAAATCAAATTAATTAATGATTTCATTTAAGAATACAATATTTAATTAATAATTGTATGAATAACATAAAAAGCATAATCAATTACACAGCAATTATGGTAAATTAATTGTGCTGTATCAGAAAGTTTTATTCTTATAAATAAATATTTTCAATATTTCAATGTTTTTTATTGAATTGCAATATTTCATTAAAATGTTATTCATTAATAAATTAGGAGACTGTTTAAAAACAATTATGTTTAAATTTTAATGAAAATGAAAATAAAAAAGTACAAAGTTTAACAGTTAGTTTATAAAAAATTAACCAAGATTTATACACTTATCTAACCTAAAAATTACATTTCAATTATTATTTGCAAGACTTCTTTTGTGAAATATCAAATATTCTCATTAGTTAGCTGTTGTGTCTTCTTCTGTATTATCAGAATTATTAGCACAGGTAGCTTTTCCCATTACTTAATTTGCAAGAAATTATTAAGAATGTGCTCCATCTTTGTTAACTTGCCCAGGAAGTTTGCATGACATTGAGGATGAGGATGTTCTGTTAACATACTTTCATCATTTTACATGTGTTTTTGTGATCTTTAGGAAAGATTTCATGAATTAGCGTTTTTCTGAGCTTGTTGAATTTTTCCCCACAGGACTTTCTTTTTAACTTTTGTTGCAATTTTGAACAAATTTCCTTTATCTGACAAGGAAAAAAGAAAAGGAAAAAATGTAAAATTACATCAAACATTTATTTTATATAACATTTTTAAAATATTTGATCAATTGTTCATGGTACAGTCATAAAAAACACAAGTTGAGTCAACAGTAAATTCTGTTTCTTTGCTATGTTTCAAAGTGGCAGTAGAGGAAAGGTGTATGAGCCAATATGCTATATCACTATATCAGGTAATTATACCTTTAAATTTGTTATTATCACAATACACTTTCCTGAAAGTCTTGTGGTCATTGTTGAGTACTTCTACTGGAATTATACGACATTCATTAATACCCAGTATCAAGAAGTTGACTGATCACATTTCTGATTACTTGTTCTTTAAAAATATTTTATTTCTGGAATGTATTTGACTTTGGATTTGTGATTGATGTGTGTTTAAATTTTACCTTAAGCAAAAATATTATGATATTTTATGTTTATTTAACAATGAGCTGTACTTAAAGGCATGCAGTGAACATGCTGAAACACTTATTATGATAGAAATTCAGGTTCAAAATGTGTCTATTATGAGTTTTCAAGTGTTTTCATTTGTTTTATATGGACTGTTTTTATTATAGTCTATTAACTTGTTTATTATAATTTTTAAGTTTTGTTCTGTATTATAGAAAGCAGACTGGAGGAGAGCACTATATAAAATGGAATCTAATTTTAGGGTAAAATAAATCACAATACTAGACACTATTGGAAAAGCAAAAGCCGTAAAAAACTCTGTGATTGTCTTTACCTTCTCCTTACTTTTTCTCTTCAATCTTCTCATCATTGCCTTCACAATTGTCTTGCATATTAAACACTTAATAAATCCTGAATCCTGAAAAACAAGATAATAGAATTCTATAATACTTGGTTTCATTAAATTGCTTTACAAACAATTTGAAAATGGTTCAGACAGCAGCGCTATTTTATATATATGTATATACACTGATTAGCCATAAAATTAAGACCCCTGACTAGGTGTATTGAATAACATTAATTACCAATTTAATAGCAGTAAACTGGTGACAGAATCACAGGCAGTCAAGTCTCACTATGTTTCTGATGTGTGCTTTAAAATTTCCCAGCTCTCAATCAGATTGATCCCAATACATGTGATACCCACCCCACAACCCACAGCACCCAAAGGATCCGCTGCTAACATCTTGGTGCCAGACACCACAGCACACCTCCACAGACCCTGCAGAGCCATACTCCGTGGGGACAGAGCCACCCTGGCTGACAAAGGGAGACTAACACCTATGTGGTTTTAATGGTAATGGTATGTTGGTATAGAACTGAATTTATATAGAACTTTTATAGGAACTGAAAAAAATGAAAAACACCCTTATTAAAGATCCAGAGCTATACATACCTCAGTGAAATTGCCCGTTCCCTGAGTCAATGCCACAAGCAAAGTCACATTTACCATTTCTGTTTCTGCCTTGTCCTGAGGATTGTGTGGGAAAAGCTCACCATGTAAAATATCTGTGTAAAATGATTTTATGTGGTCAGTTAATTATTATTTCTATGGAGCACCTAAAGATACGTGTAAAAAAAAAAAAACAATGGTTTGGTAAACTTTTTTACCCAATAATAATTTTTGTTTGTTTTTTCACAAATCCCCCCCCTTTTCTGTCTCTTTAGGGGTTCCACATATTTCAGCAATTTAAATTATAACACAGACAAATTGTAGATAAAAGTTTGATTAAACTATGAAATACAAATGCAAAACACTTAACACTGTAAATAATTATGTACACTGCCAGGCAAATGTCTACTACTACTGAATCCTGTAGAACATTTCCTTTTACACTTCTATTAAAGTTTAGCAATTTCACTGTTTCTAGTTTCACTAGATAAAATATATCTACTACTTTATAAAATTGTACTTATCATGTTCATGTTCAAGATATAGTATTAACATCAATTTTAGTACTACAGTAAAGCTCTTTAGAATGCTATGGAAATAGACAGGAAAGGAAAACACATGGATAAAATCAAACGGTTTCTGACCTGAGCAGACCAAAAGAAATGCAATGTGGAACACTATTAGCATTTTCCTCATTGTCTTCTTATTAAATGTGTTGATCTATCCTACACTTATTTCTACAATGTACAAGCTAACTGTAAAATTGACAGATTTCACAACTTTTTCGACTACTTGTGGCTGTTTACAAAAACTGCTGATCTTTAAAAATACCATAACAGCTAAACGGCAAAGATGTTAACGTCATCAGGCATCAGATCTGTTCATGAAGATGTTTAAAGTCAGGACGTTTTGGCATAAGATAGAAATATGCAGTTTCAGACACACTCCATGCACTCAGCACATCCATGAGGCAATTTTATCTTACAGTAGTTGATTCAGGTACCAGTATGTTTTTTGGGGGTTGGAGGAAAGAAAAGTCAGGATTAAACTGAAAAGACTGCATCTTTTTATTACTGCATTTGCTTTAATACAAAACACTGTTTTAAACAAGCAGTCATCACTTTTTGAATAAATTGAAAAATGACTTTTAATGCAATTAATGCCAGAAAATGCATTTTCTTTTAGAATACTATAATCTTTGACACCTATTTGGCAGGGGTAGGCTAGAATTGCGGTCAGATTCCGTTTCCAGAACACACAATGGTCTGCAAACATGGTCTTAATCTTCTTTTACATGTTGTTGACTTTTTGATACATTGTACTTAATGACTTAATTACACTAAGAAGGCTATCTTGCAGTAATTCTAATTTTAATTCGTTTTATTTGTCACATACACAGACATACACAGTACGAGATGCATTGAAACACTTGTGAAATGCAGTACTATATTGTAATACTGATGTGTATTGTTAATGATCTAACTATTAAAAATCATATTCAAATATTGGAACTTATCAGATTTAATAGAAATATACATTCTTGCATGATTCACTTGATAAGGTCTAATGCTAATTTAGAAAACAATGAAATTTTATTTAGCCCCCTACTTGACATTTAAAGGTAGCAGTATTGTAGAAGAATATTATGAAATAAAGAACAAGCTGAAATTTTACAGCACTTTAAAATACACACATACACAGCTGATTTATCATTTATTACATTATCAGCAAGCTTTAAACTTCTTACATATAACATCCGGGGGGCCTGGAAACAGCTTGTTAAATATTATGGGTTTTTTTTCATTTGCTTTGTCTCGGCATTTTTTTCTGTACGGAAAAGGTTTCTGTACAAACTTGTCACACAATTCATTCAAGATCTGAAAAAAAAGACACATTGTTATCACATCAACTTTAGCACTAAAAAGATGTCTAAAAGCATTAAGGTTGATGTTTTGATATTACACATAAATTAAAAAAATTCATAGAAACTTCAACATGATCACATCTATGTATTTTCTTCTATGATGATTTTTACACATACAGGACTGTTGCTATTACCCTGTTAAGTTGTTCCCTAACATAGTTCTGTAGGGCCTCAACTACTTTCTTGCACAGATAACAGCTTCCAGGAATTTTCTTTTTGCTGTCCTGAGAAATGAAAATGCAAAGAAAACATACATTTTACTTCATGGATCTACAACTACAAGACTGCAAAAGTGTCAAAAGTGTTCATCTCAAACCCTCAACACCTTACAACATAGAATGGCATGCAGAAAAATGTAGAAAGTAAAAGAAAAATAACTAAATTAAGTCTGAAATAGCATGGAAATAAAGTAAATTGATGCAGCTAAAGAAAATATACTTTGAAAAAAGATTTTAAAAAATTAAAAACTGTAGAAAAAACATTATTTAATAAATAAACTCACAGGGAAACTTTGAGGAAACTTTAGATTTAATGATATTCTTTGGATTAAGTATAAGAAATATAGTGACAATTCCACAGTCTCAAGTCATTTGTAATAATAAAGTATGCACAATGTCATACTACCGCACTAACTGTACATTCACATCAACTACCATACAGAGCTTTATCAGTATTCTCCCAGAGTTATCAACTTTAATTGGATCACTGCCTGACCCCACAGAACTCGATCAGGCGACTGAATATTTAGAGTCAACATTCCCTTATACCTTAGATAATGCAGCGCCAATTAAAGGAAAAAGAAATAGAGGTAAGATACTTGCTCCCTTGTATAATGATCACACACGCACTTGAAAACAAGTTGCTCAAAAATTTGAATGTAAATGGCATAAGGGCCAAGGGCCTTGCCCAAGGGCCCAACAGGGACAACTTGGTGGTTGTGGGATTTGAACCTGGGACCTTCCGAAACACAATCCAATGCCTTAACCACTGAGATACTGACCCTAAATAATTATCCCTTCAGTCAGCAGTGGGTATATTCCAAAATCTTTTAAATTATACTGTTATTATACCACTAATTAAGAAACCTGACCTTGACCCCTTTCAGCTGTCCAATTACAGGCTGATATCTAATATCCCCGTTGTCTCCAAGGTTCTAGAAAAGATAGTAGCTAGGTTCATATCTACATAGAAATAGCATACATGAATAGCATTCAGTCACAGGGTTTAGGCCTCCTCACAGCACAGAGACAGCACTTGTTAAAGTATTACATGACCTCTTATTGGCCTTTGATCAGGATTACGTCTCTTTGCTTGTGTTACTCGACCTTAGTGCAGCTTTTGACAGCATTGATTTTTTTAGTTTTCTCCTTCATACAGTAGGTCTTCAGGTGTTATTTGACTAATCCATCAAGTGCAACAGTAAAAGACCTTGATATGATTATACACACTGCATTGGCTTGCAGTGAAATTTTGTCTTGATTTTAAAATACTACTTTTGACCTACTGTACCTGATGCCACAGTACCTGAGTGAACTGCTAGTGTCTTACGATCCGCCACGCCTACGTAGATCAAAGGATGCAGGCTGCTTGCCAGTACTGCATTTTATGAAAACTATAGCAGGGGGTCCCAAAGTTATAGAATAGCCTTCCTGTCTGGTGAAGGCTGCGGCGCGCGCGTTGAATCCGGCGTGCAGTTTGAGAGAGAGTCGGAGACAAAAACGAAAGCAGAGGGTCAAAGCCGGGTTATCAATCAGCACAGCAAACAATTCCGAGTCGTGAAGCTAAGGACGTAATCAGAGGAGAAAAGGGTCAACAACGTAGACGGCAAAGGTATATTTAGCAGATACACTAGACACAAAAAAGGTACACTAGACACTGGGCTTGGAGCACGAAAATAATTCGGCACCGGACGGTTGTTCCTGGGCGAATTATATAGTGTGAAAATTAATGAATGAAATGCGGATCAGGTGTGTTCATGCCTGTGAATGAAGCGGCAAAACGGAAGCCGTGGAAAGGAATGTGGGGAGGAGTGCAGGTGAGCATGACTTGGCTCAAACAGAGGGCATGACTTGGCGTAGCGTTACACTTCCAATTAATGTGCAGACATGTTTTGTAAATATTCTTTCCTTAGGTAAAAGGAGCAGATCTGGGGGACTCAAGGAAATAGAGTATTATGGTGAACTGTTATGTTTAGATGCTATCTTCCCCACTCTCATTGATCACTCAGGTTTGTTGACGGTTGCTTTATATTCCAGGGAACCCTCATGTCTGTGTTTCCTTCTGGCTCTCCCTTTTAATTATGTTGTCATGGTTAGTCCACCCAGATCCCTGCTTGCACTCTGCACTAAAAATATATCTTACATGTGACTGTGAGAATATCTAACTGTTATCTCTTCTCTTTCTCTCACTACCTCTCTCTCTCTCTCTCAGCTACTGCCGAGCTGTCGAGCTGCACATGCTGCTCCTGAGCCGCCAGCGATCCAGACCCCCTCTGCCCTCTGCAGCTGTCTGACTCATCTTGGTGCTCTGCCTCTGGTTGGAGATCTAGTCGCATAATGCGGCTAATGGAGACAGCTGTTCTCTGAGAACTTGTGACTGCAGTCTCTCAATAGTTCAGGACTGGAATTTCCTACATTCTAATTGAGTCTCCAATAATGAACTGGACTCCATATTAACTTAAAGAAATCAACTGTTGTGAAGTTCTAGCTGCCTAACACACAGCATGACTCAATCAATTCCTCCTAACCGTTATCACCCAAATGAGGATGGGTTCCCTGTTGAGTCTGGTTCCTCTGAAGGTTTCTTCCCATTGCCATCTCAGGGAGTTTTTCCTTGCCACCGTCACCCTTGGATTACTCATCAGGGACAATCTGATCATTTTGATTCATACACATTTCCATAATTTAAAAAAGCTCCTATGCGACAATGATCATTGTTAAAAGTGATATACAAATAAAATTGAATTGAATTGAATTAAAATCACAAGACTAGCTTATCATTGAATTGTTTTGTGTAGATATGTTTTAGATATGAATTTAAAAATGAAATTTGTAATTTAGATCTTTTAACATATGTTATATGGAATTGGGGTTGGGGGTTACTCAGTGTTTAAGGCATTGGACTATGGCTCTGAAGTTTCCAGGTTCAAATCACACGACCTGTTGTCCCTGTTGAGCAAGGTCCTTAACCATCAACTGCTCTGATTTATATAATACATTTATATAATAAAAAGATAAAAATGTAAGTCGCAGTGATTAAGGTCATCTAGTTTTGATCAGGGTTTGATTCCCGGCCAGGTTTGATTACCGTCTTTGTGTACATGGAGTTTGCATGTTCTCCCGTGCTTGGTGGGTTTCCTTCAGGTACTCCTGTTTCCTCCCACAGTCCAAAGACATGTAGGTTAGGTTAATTGGCATTCCCAAATTGCCCGTAGTGTGTGAATTAATGTGTGAGTGTGTGTATGTGTGTGTTCTCTGCGATGGATTGGCACCCTGTCCAGGGTGTACCCCATCTTGTGCCCTAAGTCTCCTGGGATAGGCTCCAGGCCCCCCGTGGCCCTAAATACAGGATTAAGCGGTATAGATGATGAGTGAGTGAGTGCGTGAGTGTATTCAGTGGTTCCAAAAACAAAGTCAATTCAGTGTTTTCACATAGTTTCAGTGTTTTAAAACTAATATTCATGAAATCAATCCATAATTGGGGAGTTCTTTTTTAATCACTTTATTTGACTTTATACTTAGTTATAGTTACTTTACATTTACTTGTTTTGCTATGTTAAAATTTTAGAGCTAAATGTTGAACGTGCATCCAGGTTTATAGCACAAATCTAAAAATCACTTGTAAATTACAACCCACTGTGCATTTTTACATCACACAAACATCACAGAATTGAGCTCTTTATTTTCTTGCCTTAAAATGGTGTGCTCATCTTGTAATAGCATTTCACTCAAAACAAGGCAGGATGTATGCTATAATAAAATATCTCACTTTACCAAATTCAAAGTAGAGCATGTGGCAAGAGCGGAATATTAGAAACCATACCTGAGAATGATTTCCAGATGGATGTGCCTGGAGTTCAGACAGTGTTAATGTCTCTGTCCTGAATTCCAAACGTCTCTCATGTTGATGGCTTTCACACTTTGGAATAACTGTAAATGTAATTGTATTGTAATGATATTGTGACGGCCTATCATACAATATTTAGACGGATTCCGGTGGAATAAACAGCAGTTTATCAGTCGTTTTTAAGAACAACTCTGATTGTGGAATAGACAGCAGTATATCAGTCTGAATATTGTATGATTGGCCAAACATTTAAATTAGGAATTTTGCACAGGAAATTAATTCAAGTTGCATAATCACAGTGCTGTTAATTCTAAACAATTTTAAAAAGTTTTTCACATGGCAGTGTTTTCTGTAAGAAGACAGTAATTTAACATTTAGTGAAGGAGGATTCAGTGTTGGTGCTTTGTAACAGGCAGTGAAAATTCAATACAGGGAACGTCTTCAAGATAGGGGAATTTATGTCCTATGCTTTTTTTTTTTTCTGCAACATTACAACTTTTATTTACTTATAACTGTTAACTGACCTCGATGCTACAACAGATCATGGCTGTTTATAGATGTTTATAATGTAAATAATAATGGAAAAAACAATCTTGCCTTTGATGTTAACATTGCAGCTGTTATAAACTGATAGGTTAAGTAGGACAAGTTGTTCTTTAATGAAGTAAAAATTGTAATAGTTAGAAAATCCATGTAGATACCATCTACATATATAAGAGAAATACAGCACTATAGGTCATGACATTTTTAGGAAATACTTATCTTTGTTATGAAAACTCTATTTTGTTTTGGACCTCATCAGCCCACGTTCATGATTAATTTTCTATCCTTTAACAGACAAAAAAAATTAGCTATGAATGTGCGAAGTATGAATTAACTTACGTATAAATGCAAGAAGAAATCCAAGGTAAAGTAAAACATGATCAATCATCCTCATGATGTTCCCTCACACTTATAATTTTAACTTTTTAATTTTAACTTTTTGCTGCTTAATTCTACTTCAAACTGTAATTACAGCCCCACAGGGTCACAGCTGAAAATGTTCTTGTCAGCCGTTACCATTGCTGTCACTCTATCTATCTTCCGCCAGAGTCTTAGAGAAGTAACACAGCTTATTGCTATGAAGTAGTTTAACGACATGAAATGCTCGCATATACATATGTTGAAGAATGTATTCCAAAATCAACAACACATTTGTTTTTATTGTTGACTCATATACGTACTTAATTAAACAACAATACATAATTTAAGTTTGAAGGCCCAGATCATGCAGTCGTGATTCTTTTAAACAATGTACAAATTAAAGTAGCAGCTTTAATTATTTACTGCATGAATGATTATAACAAAATTAATATATGTTTCTTTTAAAAAATTACATATTAAAAAGTTAATAAGAACAAAGGAGGTGAAAACATTACTCCTGGAAAAAAATATTGTACATTAAATACATTTTAATATACAGTATGGATATAGAATCTAAATGAATATATAAAACATTTGTAAATAGCTCTATTTATATATGTTTTTTTAGAAAATATGATACTCATGCATGTTTCTTTAAAAAGAAATGTAATGTTTTTTTTTTTTTTTTTTACTTTAACTTCATTAGCACCTTTGGCATAAAAAGTCCAGAAGTAAATTAACTCTTCAAGTATACACAAGATTGATGTATAACAGTACACATGATGTTGGAGAGGTTTGCGTGTCATTGACTGTATATCTTTTTAATATAAGTCTCAGACAATCTAATATTCTCACATAAAAAGTATGGAATAAAAAATAAATAAATAAAATAAAAAAGGCTTTATGGCTCTAATAAATAAAAAGAACATGGTTTGATACACTTACCCAGTTCAGATAAAAGGCTCATTAATATATCATTTAACCAAAGCATTTAAAAAGGGCTCTTCATTTACCTTAAAATGAATCAGTATTTTGCCAGTATATTCCACAGAGTCTTTAAAGTTACAATATATACAGTATATATATTTACTTACAGAAATCTTACAAAGCCATGTCTTACTTCTAATGAAACTGTGTATTAAAACACAGAAAAGAGTTGCGTGATGATTTAATTTATTTAAGATACAATAATTTAGTTATATAGCTTGACTCATTTATTTGTTTGAGTAAATTTGGTAAATAAATGTGAGGGCACAAGTAAAAAACTAGCTAGTTTTATTCAGGTTGAAATGATACAGCTGAAATATTTACTTAAATGCAAAAAAAAAAAAAAAGAATAAAAAACTTTTAAAAATACTGAAAAATCCAGAAAAACAAAATAATTATAATCATGTACACCAATGAAACAAATCCAGATCTCAAAGTTAAGAAAATTATTTATTCATTTTTAGACATA
>QMIH01000551.1:330972-356081 GCA_003987875.1 Clarias batrachus
GAAGGCCCCCGACAGAGCCATGTGCATACAGTACATGTCAGCCAGCCAGAACCTGAGCAGAGCCCAACAACGAGGTACAACTAAGAGAAAGATCATCTCCTTGAACACGGAGTTGACAAACAGTGCAGTTAGAGTAAAAACAGACACAAAGAGCACACAGTGTTTCGAAGCCCCCGTGAGGTCTGATGAGTGCATAAAAGGGCATGCCTGCACTCTGAGCATCAACAAATGTCAAGAAGGGCAACAGCTTACTGTGGACGCTTAGGTAGTTTAATAAATCATTCCAAAGAAATTATATCATTCCTGGTTCCTAGCCCCGTAACACATTGTCCAACACCAGAAACACTCAAGTGCATCCTGTAGGGCCATGCTCAGTGCTGATCTTACTGTGTGAGTATCACAGAGACCCTTAGCTAAATTAAGTCCCTAATTATGGCAGCACTGACATTGTGAGTGGTTTGGAAGGTGGAAGTGCATGATAAGGTCAGCAATAGATGCTGTCATAGTGGTCATCGGTGTCCTAACGCTATGTGGGTTATGCATCATCCCGTGTGTCAGGGGTTTAACTACCAGACTGACTGAATCAGCCCTTAATGAAAAGATGAAGTATCAGCATGTGAACTGACATGAGATGAGGAGAAAATCTTCATGTCCATTCAACAATGACGATTATCCRAACATCTGGCCCCCTGTATGTAAATGTATATCAAATTCTGTACTTTGGTGAGGAAGAATCATGCTAAAAAGGCATGCTTGGTTATGTTGTCTTAAGGACAAAAGGGAGGAAACTACAATTTTTACATTTTAAAGCCTGATACTAGATGAACAGGACTCTATGTATATTCTATACATKAACTTTCTCTCTCTGAGAAAGACTCTCTGTGTCCTTGTTTTTTTTTTTTTACCGGACCCTTAACTAAACTTTTAGTAATTAAAATGACTCCTTATTTGGTATGATTTATAGACATGATAGAGACACCAGCAAAGAGCAATAACCCAGAGTAGAGGCGACCAAAACCAAAATATGTGTAAATATGTGTCTGTGTATATGTGATAGAGTGTATGTGAATCCAAGCTGTGAGAAATAGGAAGTATTTCTCTCTTACAGTCGCTATGTGTGTGTGTGTGTGTGTGTGTGACTGATATGTCCTGTAATTGGGACAATTATTTAATGTACACTCACCTAAAGGATTTTTAGGAACACCTGTTCAAGTTCTCATTAATGCAATTATTTAATCAACCAATCACATGGCAGTTGCTTCAATGCATTTAGGGGTGTGGTCCTGGTCAAGACAATCTCCTAAACTCCAAACTGAATGTCAGAATGGGAAAAAAAGGGGATTTAAGCAATTTTGAGCGTGGCATGGTTGTTGGTGCCAGATGGGCCGGTTTGAGTGTTTCACATTCTGCTCAGTTACTGGGATTTTCACGCACAACCATTTCTAGGGTTTACAAAGAATGGTGTGAAAAGGGCAAAACATCCAGTATGCGGCAGTCCTGTGGGCGAAAGTGCCTTGTTGATGCTTGAGGTTTAGATTTAAGATGATAGAAGAGCAACTTTGACTGAAATAACCACTCGTCACAACCGAGGTCCGCAGCAAAGCATTTGTGAAGCCACAACACGCACAACCTTGGATGGGCTACAACAGCAGAAGACCCCACCGGGTACCACTCATCTCCACTACAAATAGGAAAAAGAGGCTACAATTTGCACGAGCTCACCAAAATTGGACAGTTGAAGACTGGAAAAATGTTGCCTGGTCTGATGAGTCTTGATTTCTGTTGAGACATTCAAATGGTAGAGTCAGAATTTGGCGTAAACAGAATGAGAACATGGATCCATCATGCCTTGTTACCACTGTGCAGGCTGCTGGTGGTGGTGTAATGGTGTGGGGGATCTTTTCTTGGCACACCTTAGGTCCCTTAGTGCCAATTGGACATCGTTTAAATGCCACGGCCTACCTGAGCATTGTTTCTGACCATGTCCATCCCTTTATGACCACCATGTATACATCCTCTGATGGCTACTTCCAGCAGGATAATGCACCACGTCACAAAGCTCCAATCATTTCAAATTGGTTTCTTGAACATGACAATGAGTTCACTGTACTAAAATGGCCCCCACAGTCACCAGATCTCAACCCAATAGAGCATCTTTGGGATGTGGTGGAACGGGAGCTTCGTGCCCTGGATGTGCGTCCCACAAATCTCCATCAACTGCAAGATGCTATCCTATCAGTATGGGCCAACGTTTCTAAAGAATGCTTTCAGAACCTTGTTGAATCAATGCAATGTAGAATTAAGGCAGTTCTGAAGGCGAAAGGGGGTCAAACACAGTATTAGTATGGTGTTCCTAATAATCCTTTAGGTGAGTGTATGTGCCATGAGTTGATGCACATGAATGCAATTAATTTTCGTTGATTTCCTGCTGCATGGTGGAGAAATGTATTATTTAATTTTTTTATTTAATATTTCCGACATTGTTGGCTGTGTCATATACAGGGGTTGGAGAATGAAACTGAAACACCTGGTTTAAGACCACAATAATTCATTAGTATGGTGTTGGGGCTCCTTTTTCGGCCAATACAGCATCAATTTGTCTTGGGAATGACAGATACAAGTCCTGCACAGTGGCCAGAGGGATTCTGAGCCGTTCTTCTTGCAGAATAGTGACCAGGTCACTACATAATGCTGGTGGAGGAAAACGTTTCCTGACTCGCTCCTTCAAAACACCCCAAACAATTTGTCCTTTTTTGAACTCTGATATGTCACCCATAATGTTGCGTGCATAGCAATATTTTAAGCAAGACTGTGCTATTACTCTGCTTATTAAATCTTCACACTCTGCTCTTACTGGTGGAATGTGCAATCAATGACGATTGGCCACCAGGTTGGTCAAATTTCGTTATGAAACCTTCAACACTAAATTGGCCAGTGTTTCAGTTACATTCTCCAACCCCTGTAGGTGTCACTCACAACCTAACCACATTAACTATGATTTGACTTTAAATCCAACTAACCATCTAGGAACCTCTGTAGTCCTTCTAGGGGCCGCTGAGGCCAGTGGTGACCATTGTATTTATCCCCATTTTGTACGGCCGTGGTAGGACCTCAGATCAACGTCTACATTCATATTGACTTTAAATCAGGACATTTGAATTCTAATTATGAACAGTCACAAAATGATGCTGCAACACGACACCTTTTAGTCAAGGATGTCGTAATTTTGATACAGCTGAAAAACTTGTTGAAATACAAATACAATTGTTGTATTTTATTTGAATCAAGTATTTATTTATTCATTTGAATCATGTACACCAGCTAAATAAATCCAGTTCTGATACTGTAGCTATGAAAATGATTTATTCMTGTGTATTCAGGATTTTATGCAAAACACATTAACATAGTGTACATACATTTTGTCCTTGTAATGATTTTGATATCTATGTGTCTTCGTCATGACAATGTATTATATAACATCAGGCTAAGGGAACTTTTTGGCTATATAAAGGAGCAAAATGAGCACAAACAATGGAAATATTTAAAACTTTGCCATTTACAAAAAGATGCACAGCTTGAGAAGCCTGCAGATTGGATAGGCACCCTTTCCACTCTTGAGGAATTTAACCAGGTTCGCTCTGAATTTATAAACAAATTCAAAGCAAGCTCTTCGGTCTTTCACTTTTTTCCGGTTACACACTTTGTTCAGAGCAGTGTTGATATTGGCCTACAAGGAAAAAGAAAAGTATAATCAGATACTGTAATCCATATTCAATCTATCGGTAATTTAATAATTACATACGTGTGTATATGTTCAAGTCAATGTCAAAACAAAACAAAAACGAATTAATAGTTGATGTGTGTACTCAGACCTTTGAGAGATTTCTTCCAACAGATTTTAAGACTAATTCCAAGATTGTCTTGCACAATACACATGTAATCTGTGCTTTGTCTCCTCGCTGTGTGTGTAAGAGAAAATGATAAAACAAACAATGTATTTTGTCAAAATCAAATGACCTGGTTAGTGAGCTTTGTGTGTACAGTACCTGCACATCATGCTCATATGTTTCAATCATGAAGCCATTGTCACTGGAGATTTGCACCTTACACTGCACAGCTCCTACCAGGGAAATAAAACATGATTTAAAAAAAGTTAAAAATATACTACAACAACAACAACAACAACAACAACAACAATAATAATAATAATAATAATTATTATTATTATAATTATAATAATAATAATGCAATCAATTAAATCTTGTAAAATAATTTGCATTAAAAAAAAGGGAAATCATGATATATGATTTTTTTAACTGGACAAATGGCACTTTAGATGTACAAACAGCACAGTGCATTGATTTTCTGCAACATTTATACCAAGCGATTATTCATAAACAGAATCTTAAATATGTATAATCATGAATATGGTGATGTTTTCTGTAAGGAGAGATTAATTCCATATTTATGAAAGCACATTGTAACTTAAACCATACGGAAAAGGACAAGAGGACAATTTTCTGACAAAAACTATTAATAGTTCCTTTTTTTTGTTTTGGTTTGTTTTTTAAAAGCATGAAATATTGTACTGATTTTAAATATTATTTAAAGGTGTCAATATTTAAGACACATGTCCTTTAGAGCTCAAAAATTACTTTGTCATTACTGTGATTTGGTTAAATGTATGGTTTTGCCTCACATCATTAAGGTTGGCAATGATTTTAAAGTGTATGAAATTCAGCTTGAGAAAGATTTAGTGTTTATGCAAGAAGTCTTTCCCTGAAAAAAAACCACACACACAAAATAATCATCTTCCTATTAGGACGCATCAAACCATCTCATTATTGTTTATAATACTACTGTATAATGTTATGTCCTAGTATTACTGTATGTGTTTTATCCCTAACTTATTACATTCTTATGTCCAAAACATTTAAAGGACATTTTAAAAATATGTTTTACACTCTAAAATTAAATTATTCTAACTAATATTTCATCTTAAAAAATTAATAAATAAAGATACTCACCTAAAAACAGAAACAAAACGCCAAGCTGAAAAAGAGTTGACATTTTCTTTTCCTTTCTCGTTGCACCAGTTAGAACTGTAGCTTTGTACAATTTTATGCGGGTTTTATCAGTGAACTCAGACTCCGCCCTTGGACATAACTGGTCAGTCAGTGAAATCTGGGGTTCCTGTTACTTAAAACCCACAACTGCTGAGTTTCTACAGCTTTACTAAGGACTACCGCATTGTGTATTGTGTTCTAATTAACCATAACATTTTGCAACCTTTCTCGACAGTGACAACGAAAATACATGCCACAAGTGAAAAGCTTTTTTTTCCTCTAATGAAGGTTAATAAAAATGCAGGTTTCAAAATTATTAGCACCCTTAACTTAATATTTTGTGACACATTTCCCAAGGAGTCCAACAGCTCTGGGTGACTTTTAGTTATACAGCATGGTTCTCTAATAGTGTTTCTTTATACTCAACAAAAGAATGTTAACAAATGCAAACCAGCCAAGATTTAAATTAATCTTTCTGTCCATCTTTTGTTTCAGCTCTTCTGGACAGACCTTTCGGTCCCTTTTGATGTTTTTTTGTATATGTGCAGTTAAACAGATTGCTTGCTTAGGTAGCTTGTTACCTGCCCATAGTTAGTTTGAGGTTTCCGGCTCAGTGTCACTTTGGGATATTAAAATGATGTCATTAATAATACACCACTAAAGGTCATAAGGTGAGCTATAGCTAGTGTTAGATTTCATGTTACTGCACAGTAGATAGAGAGCTAATAGTTCATAACCATATCTATGCTTTAGCCTGCTCCACCCCAGGACATACGGTCGCGTGAGTGCTCAGCTAACAAAACTTGGAGAAAAACTCAGAAGTGTTGAACAGTTAAGGAGTAGTGGCGCTTCAGTACTCGGTGCCATATCTGTTAGAATTCCAGAAATTGTCTTGTTATCTTTAAACAGAGCTCTGCAGAGGATGATTGGGTCAGAGGGGTGACAGTTGGCCTTTTGGAGCTACTGGAGCAGGTGTCGAAGTTGTTGTGGTGTTGAAAAGGACACTGATTTTCAAAGGGACTGGATGAATGAAGCCATCCAAACCATTTTTATTGGACTTGGATAACTCTTCTCTCAGATAGAAATAGGCTTGCCATTGACTCCTTTTCTGTGTCTGAAACAGTGGAGAAAAAAAGACAAAAACTGTTCATATTTGCTAGTTTTTTTATGGTAATGATATTAAATAATGCAGTTTTTAAGTAACATTTGTGTGTTTTAATTGTTGGGGAATTGTGGGGGTTATGCCGGCTTATAAAAAAAAACTTGAACCAACTAGATCAATGGGATAAAACGGGAGATAATTAACTTTGAGTAAATCCCAAGTTGGGCTAAAATAACCCGACAAATAGGACAAATTGATGCCACAACCAAATCTACTAAAGCTGACTATTAAATATTTGGATTACAAGTTGAATCAACTTACTGTAAGATTTTGAACTGAGTACACATTGTGTCATCTAAACTGCATTGTGAAATATTAAAACACAAAATAAACAGAGCTCTGTCGTCTCCGCGAGAACGGACGGGGCTCTGGAAAACAAAACAAAACTTGTCCTCCCGGGGCGTTCGCCCTTACCGAGGACCTACTGTATGGGAGAGAGAGAGAGAGAGAGAGAGAGAGAGTTTGTGCTTCGTGCACTAATACACTATACTGAGCGCCGCACGCTGTACTGCTGCGTGTCGCTCTCTCTATTTATCTATCTCTATCTCCCTCACTCGCTCGCTCGCGCCGGCATCTTAAACAGACAGAGGTTGGGGCTTTGCGTCTGTCTCTAAACAGCTGTTTGTCTGTCTAACTCTCCGTCTTGTCTTGTCTTGTCTTGTCTTGTCTTGTCTTTTCCCCTGATACCTTCACCTAAATGATCGCACGTAGTGCGCTGGTATCAGGACCCATAAATAAACACGCTTTCAGGCGTGGCTCGTTCAGGCTGATTGCCTGACGGTGGCGTTGCCTAGCAACCGTGTGTATAAATGGCCGTGCTTTTGCCTGTTCAGAACTCCGCGTGGTAACAGCTTGCGGATCTGCCCGTTCTGAACAGTTTAAGCACGGCTCTGCCTCTCGCGCGACCCGCATCGTTACATGTACAGTATATACTGGGCACAGATACAACATTTGATGATGTCATTGTGTGTCATGATCCTATATGGGCCATCATTTGTTGTGTGTGTGTGTGTGTGTGTGTGTGTTGCTGGAAAACCAGAAGGTTTCTCCTAGTGACATGGTACATAGCAATATTTAACACACAATCATTGACCTAATATTTTCTTTATACAATATAATGTCACAATATGATGCTTTTAGTCAAGGATGTCGTGATTTTGATACAGCTGAAAAATGTAGTTTAATGCAAACAATTGTTGCATTTTATTTGAATCAATTATTTATTTATTTATTTATTTATTCATTCATTTGAATTATGTACACCAGCTAAACAAATCCAGTTCTGATACTGTAGCTATGAAAATTATTTATTCATGTGTATTCAATATTTTATGCAAAACACATTAACATAGTGTACGTACATTTTGTCCTTGTAATGACTTTGATATCTATGTGTCATCGTCAGGACAATGTATTATATAACATCAGGCTAAGGGAACTTTTTGGCTATATAAAGGAGCAAAATGAGCACAAACAATGGAAATATTTAAAAACTTTTCCATTTAAAAAAAGATGCACAGCTTGAGAAGCCTGCAGATTGGATGAGCACCCTTTCCACTCATGAGGAATTTAACCAGGTTCGCTTTATATTTATGAACAAAGTTAATGCAAGTCCTTTGGTCTTTCACTCTTTTCCGGTTACACACTTTGTTTAGAGCAGCGTTGATATTGGCCTACAAGGACAAAGAAAAGGACAATCAGATACTGTAATCCATACTCAATCTATTGGTAATTTAAAATGTATTCATAATATAGTTATTATATGTTTAAGTCAAGGTGAAAACAAAACGCAAAAAAATAATAGTTGATGTGTGTACTCAGACCTTTGAGACATTTCTTCCAACAGATTTTAAGACTAATTCCAAGATTGTCTTGCACAATACACATGTAATCTGTGCTTTGTTTCCTCGCTGTGTGTGTGTAAGAGAAAATGACAAAACATAAACAATGTATTTTGTCAAAATCAAATAACCTGGTTAGTGAGCTTTGTGTGTACAGTACCTGCAAAGCATGCTGATGTGTTTTAATCATGAAGCTATTGTCGCTGGAGATTTGTTGCTCCTTGCACTGCACAGCTCCTACCAGGGAAATAAAACATGATTAAAAAAATAAATAAACTGAAATAATAATAATAATAATAATAATAATAATAATAATAATGCAGTCAATTAAATTTTGTAAAATAATTTGCCTTAAAAAAGTTTTAGATGTACAAACAGCACAGTGCGTTGATTTTCTGTAACATTTCTACCAAGCAATTATTCAATCTTAAACTGGATTTTAAATATGTATGTATAATCAGGAATATGGTGATGTTTTCTGTAAGGAGTGATTAATTCGATATTTATGAAAGCACATTGTAACTTAAACCATATAGAAAAGGACACGAGGACAATTTTATGACACATAACTGTTTTTTTTTTTTTAAGGATGAACTATTGTACAGATTTTAAATATTATTCAAATGTGTCAATATTTATGACACGTCCTTTAGAGCAAAAAAATTACTTTGTCATTACAGGTGATTTTGCTAAAGGTACAGTTTTGCTTCACGCCATCAGGGGCGGTTCTAGGGGGGAGGGCATGGTGTGGCTCCGCCCCCCCCCCCCGACGCCCCCCGAACTATAATCCTCGGTTTAATTAAGCCAAACGTCATTGAATCAGAGTGGCGTCCATGCCTCGTACGCTCAGAGCGCCGTCACTCACTCACTGGTTTAGAGCTCCGTCACTCTCATTGGCTTAGAGCGCCGTCAATCTCATTGGCTCAGAGCGCCGTCAATCTCATTGGCTTAGAGCGCCGTCAATCTCATTGCCTTAGAGCGCCGTCACTCACTCATTGGCTTAGAGCGCCGTCACTCACTGCTTGATTTGCGAAGGGGAAACGCAGCTCCGCGATTTTCAAAACGGAGGAGAGAGACGCGCACCACGACACAACACTGTTTATGGTGCGTATCCAATCACTTCTAATTTTTTTAAAAAAAATATCACCCTTATAACATGTTTGTCTGATTATTTTCGCGTGACAGATCAAGACTGTCCGGCAGACTGCTGCATAGAGATGATTTAGCATCAGTGCTGACCGCCACCACATACATAATAAACAGATAAATGTTACTTTATCAGTTGTTTTTGTGAATAAATGTGCAAAAATCTTTTCTCAAAAATACTAAATGATTTTCAGGCTCTTGTGGCAATGCTACGTTTACCTTAATACTACGCATATTAGTGCACAGGGCATTGCTCAAGATTTTGTAAATCATGCATAATGTTTTCTAAGCCATGTATTTATCATTAAATCTGATTTCCATCTTTCCCCCGCCCCCTGACTGGTTCATGGACCCCCTGTGCCCCCCCACCCACACTTGCAAAATCCCAGAATCGCCCCTGCACAACATTAAGGTTGACAATGTTTTTAAAATGTATAAAAATTTAGCATGAGAAATATTTAGAAGTTATGCAAGAAGTTTTTCCCTGAATAAATAAATAAATAAATAAACCAGCTTCCCATTAGGACACATCAAACCATCCCATTATTGTTTATATTCCCACTGTATAATGTTATGCCATATTAGTGTTTTATCCATAACTTATGGCATTCTTATGTCCAAAACATTTAAAGGACATTTTAGAAATACTTTTTACACTCTAAAATTTAATTATTCTGTCTAATATTTTGTCTCACCTAAAAATAGAAGAAAAACGCCAAACTGAAAAAGAGTCGACATTTTCCTTTCCTCTCTCGTTGCACCAGTTAGAACTGAGGTTTTGTACAATTTTATGCTTTCAGGCGGGTTTTATCAGTGAACTCAGACTCCGCCCTCTTGGTTCTGAAAAATTGTGAACATGAACATTGCACATAACCGGTCAGTCAGTGAGACATGAGGTTCCTGTTACTTTAAACCCACAACTGCTGAGTTTCTACGGCTTTACTAATGTCTACTGCATTGTGTATTGTGTTCTAATTAACCATACAATATTGGAACATTTCTCGACAGTGAGAGCGAAAATACACGCCACAAGTGAAACTTTCTCAAACATGGAAAGCTTTTTTCCCCTCTAGTGCAGGTTAATAGAAAATGCAGGTTTCAAAATTATTAGCACCCTTAACTTAATATTTTGTGACACATTTCCAACAGCTCTGGGTGACTTTTAGTTATACAGTATGGTTCTCTAATAGTGTTTCTTTATACTCACAAAAGAATGTTAACAAATGCAAACCTGCCAAGATTTAAGTGAAATATCTGAAATGAAAATCTGAAAATGCTCTCTTGCGCTCTCTTCTGTGACCTGTAGTGTTCTGACATTTGCGACTGACTATTTGTATTTGCTTTCTGTCCATCTTTTGTTTCAGCTCTTCTGGACGGACGTTTTAGTCCCTTTTGATGTTTTTTTGTATATGTGCAGTCCAACTTGCTTACTGTAGGTTGCTTGTTATCCACCCATAGTTTGAGTTTTCAGGCTCAGTATCACTTTGGGATATATATTTGGATTTCCCCCCGATTTTCTCCCAAATTTAGTCATGTCCCCTCCCAGTCCCCTTCAACACCACAACAACTTCAACACCTTGTTCATGCTTCTCTAGTAGCTCCAAAAGGCCAACCGTCACCCCTCTGACCCAATCATCCACTGCAGAGCTCTGGTTAAAGATAACAAGATAAATCCTGTAAAAACAAAGCTGAATATATTTCACCAAATATGTAGTTATGAAAATCCTAAGTGGTCAACCTTGTGTGCGTGTGTGTGTGTGTGTGCTGGACAATCAGAAGCAGGTTTCTCTCAGGGACATGGTACAAAGCGATATTTAACACATTTCTTCACATAATACTTTTTAAAAACAATATAAAAATATTATAAATTATGTACAAAGTGAGGCATTTGTCTCAATATTACGCTTTAAAACGACACCTCTTAGTTGTGTGTTTTTGCTACTTTGTTTTTGCCTCTATCTGTTCCCCGCTCATTCTGTAGGCTCACTAGGTAGACGGCCTCCACTTCTGCAGCTGTGACTACCACCTGAGGCCCCGCCCAGTGCAGAGCCGACTGGAAAGGTCAGCAGGAAGAAGAGTGGACATGGAGCACACAGGAGCCGCTGCCCACGTGTGCCCACTCTGCCTGCCACCATCACTTGCCAGCCTGTGCCCGCATGCCATCTGAACGTTCATGTGCACACACCTCCTTCACATTCTTTCCTTCCCTTTCTTTTCGTCATTTCTCCTTAAACCCTTTTTCTTCCCCATTTTTATAATTAAATAGATCCTTTTGCCCTAAGACATGTCCTTATTCGTGGAGCCCGTCCGGAACTTCTTTTTTGTTTAAAATAAAATAACTAGGTGAAACAAACTATTTAATTAATCCTCTTATTAATGACTTTGTAAGTAAAAAAAATATATTTTTAAGAAAGTAAAACCTTTTAATGGCTTATTTTGTGCCTAATACCTTTTATACCTTTACTTACCTGCAGATTAACTATAAATTAGTTTATTGATGCTCTAAGGTCAACTTTAACTCTGCATAATGATCAGAGAACAGAGAAGTAATCAATGTACAGTAAGTTACCGAAAGGAACATTTCATCCAAACACACACACACACACACACACACACACACACACACACACACACACAGGAATTTGCTTACATTTAAAAGCGCCTTAATGGTGCATTATTCAGGTTTTGCCCTCTAGTGGTTAAGTAGGCGAAGTACAATAGTATGAAAAATGTTTTTCTTTAATCCTGCAAAAAATGGCTCCATTTCTGGACAATTCATAAACTGTAAATACCATAAATATAGGCTAGATTATATCAGGGTAGCTCTGCATTTCTTCTTATATTTAGCTAATGCCTAAACATTACCACCCCCCTTAAGCCATGTCCATTTATTACAGTTCATAACTTCCAGCATTCATTTTAATTTCACCTTTTAACTAAGCTAAAGCTAAGCTAATAGCCTTGAATCTATGTGTAAACAAAGATTAGCACTCTGCTTTGAACTACAGTCCATCAAGTTGGTTTTCTCAGCTCCATAATATACATTTTTCCAGGTTATCTGTACTTGCCAATTGAATTTCCCCCCTAATGTGACCTCATTTAAGAAGCGCTCCTCCACTGGSTTGCTGCTCAGCTCTGCTGTTCTCTGGACTTCAACGGTAGCTCATGTGCGTGAGAAGGGGAGAATGGAGATTTCATTATAATTTTGTGACACTGAAAGAGGCCGATAAAGGTTTTGTGCTGAACGTTATTTTTGGCTCTGAGCTTTTTTCCCCCTCTGCTATCCGGCGCAAAGCGTCACACCATATTTAAATGACCACTTTTTTTTCAAGCACAAGAAAGACAACAGCTTTAATATGCAAAGGTATTCCTTTAATTAAAAACAACTTATATCCGATAAATATCCGTTTGTCTCTTTTGAACTACACTAGAATCCCTCGTCCCACCCCCACTGTTAAAAAAGTAACTCAGTAACTTTTACTCTGACTACATTTTTAATGAGCTACTTTTTACTTTTCCTTGAGCAGATTTTTATAATGGTAACCTTACTTGTACTCCTGTAAAAAAAAATGTTCTTGAGTACAAAGACTACTATTGGAGTACTATTACTCTTTCCACCTCTTTCAGTGGCTGGGGTTAGAAAGCATTATTGTCATGGTTGTGCCAAATATGAATCAGGACTATCATCCGTCACTGCACATCACATGATTATCACTGGCGAAAAAGAGAATTTATTTTGCATTGTTTTTTTTTGCTGCCGCCTGACTTATTTCATGTTAATGTCATTACCTTGTCACTACTCTTTGTTATATTCCACAGTCGTCATTATGTTTCATGGATAAAATAATAGATATCATACAAAGAATTCAAAGTTATATGCTGCTGCACTGTAATTACAGTATGTTTACATACCTGGAAGAGATGGCATTTATTGTCAGTCAGTGACTTTTCTTCATCTTGGAAAAGCAAACACAATATATTCTGCTTTTACTGCTTTTTTTAAAATTATTATATGGGATCTTGGTGGCCATATTTTGCACTTCATWATGCACCACACATTCTCAGTTGGAGCAGGCGGTCTAACACCTGTACTCTGTGTTTAGCAGCCATGTGTGTGTAATCTGAGCAGAATGTGGTTTGGATTTGTCCTGCTGGGAAATTCAGGGATGTCACTGAAAAAGATGGTGTTTGGATGGCAGCATATGTTGCTCCAAAAAGAGCATATATTTCTGCTTTAACGGCGCCCTCACAAATACACAGCTTACCCATAACACAGGCACTGGCACGCACCATGTCAAAGTACTGAATAATTTGCTGGTTCATCTGTTGGCTAATCTGTGAGCCGTGCCCCATCCTTGCTCTTGAAGGACTAAGATTTCCTTTGATACTCTTTGTATACTATAACATTATTGGTCACAATGTTATTAGTCTTAAACTGGTCCTGTTGCATTTTTTTTGGAGCATGTTGCAGCCACCAGATTTGCAGTAAACAATTAAATTACATGGAGGATCATGAAATAATGAGTTGTTGTAATGTTTAAAATATAGCACAAGATGAAGATTTTTGATGACTTTACAAATTACTCCTCTTTCTTTTCATTGCCAATTTAAAATCTGTACTTTTTGGAATTGGGTTTGTATTTGAAGTGGGAATTTCGCCATCTGCTGCATATTATAAGTAATTGCAAGGCTTGCCTTTCTTTCGACACACGCCTAATAACATAACTAGTTATCTGTACTAGCCAGTTGGATTCCCCCCTAATGTGACCTCATATAAGCAGAGCCCCTCCCCTGGCTCACTGTTCTCTGGATCAGGTGTCAGGTGTAGCTCAGTGGTTAAGGCATTGGACTACGGTTCGGAAGGTCCCAGTACCACCAAGTTGTCCCTGTTGGGCCCTTGAGCAAGGCCCTTAACCCCAACTGCTCAGATGTATACTGAGATAAAAATGTAAGTCGCTCTGGATAAGGGCGKCTGCCAAATGCCTAGATGTAGATGTGTGGCTCAGCAGTAGCTCATTTACATACAATAGACAATGAAATGTCATGTATGGAAGAAAAGTATGAAACCCTTAAAACATTTAGGCTAGACAAAGTGATGTGACTAAAATGAGCTCGTAACACAAAATAAAATAATGTAGATATTGTATTAAAATAATTTTTAATTAGCAGTTTATACTTAATATAACATTTATAAAGTATACAACAGCTCATTACTTACAGTAAGAAGAGCTCAGGTCTTTTGGATTGTTGATGTTGAAAAAGAAGTTGAAAGTATACAGTGTAACTCTAATCAGGAAGATTTTTAAGAATTACATATAAAATACTTTGGATTAGTTAAACTTTTCTTAGTGTAGTCCGCATTCTTTTGTTATCTGATAGTACTCAGTTTGCACAAAAACAGCCAAAATTAAGACTTTCCATGAGCAGATGTGTACAAACATTTGAATCACACTGTCTATCTGTTCATCCAAACATATAATTCATACAACAAACCTGTTTCAGTTAAATTTATTTTGGCTGAAATATGCCTTGTGTGAATAAAAAAAAAAAAAAAAAAGAGAAAAAACTGAAAAGGTATTTCAGATTATCTCTTAAAACAAGAAATAATTCAAATGTCAGAATCAATATTACTACTAAATATATAAAGTCCTATGAGTAATGTATTTCTTTGTTGTTTTTGAGCAGAATATTTAAGAAATTWGATTTTTATAAGTGTATTAAACCAAGTTTTGGTTGCTAACCTGAAAGTTATTTATTATTATGACTAAAAATTAAAATAAGAGGAAATAAAAGACCTAAGAGGCAGTGTAGAGCAGTGTAACTCCTTACAAGAATGATCAGAAATCCTCCATGCACATTTCCCAAGGTTTTTGTCACAAATTGATGCTCCGTGCCTTTTGTGGTTAAGAATGAGTTTTTTCCTTTGTTCGTTGTCAGATCCTCGTTTTGAAAAACTCTCTTGACAAATTTGTGATATGCCCAATGCCTCCTGTCAGGCGGATCTTTCTGGCGTGTTCACTGCACTTTTTCCCCATGTCACAAGGACATGAATTTATAATAGCAGTAAAAAAAAAAAAAAAACGGAGTGGATTCATTTTTGGTTCTTAAAAACAAATCATACAAATCAGTATCTGACATTTATTAAACTGTGTTCTATTTAAGAATCCGGGATGTAATTTGTTTCAGGCTCTTATGTTCCTCAGAAGGTTCTAAGTTTAAGTTTCAGGACTAGAACTGAAACAATGCTGGGTTCTTAAAGGAAACTGGATTCTCTCCTGATTTGAAAACAGTTCTGAGCGTTAGGTCATCATCTGATGCTCCCAATCGAGTCTTTTCCTTAAGCGTTTACATTTTAAGTCTCTTTCTCCCAGAAGTCTCCACGTCCATCCACTTCCTGTCCTCTCGTTTTCACACGCACAAACAGATGGAGAAAAAAGGGAAGAGCTTGTTTTTAAAAAATTTTTTTTTTAAACCAGTCGCTCCAGCTTTACTTCCTGTTTCCTAAAGAGCATCTTCTCTTCTGTTTATCCATCACTTTTCTTCTGTCGTTCTCATAATCGCTCACTTCTTGTTGTTCAGATGTCCACCAGAACATCACAAGGGACAAAGCCTTGTTTCTTTCCACTGGACACTCGGATGAAGCCGTTTCTCTCATCCTCGCCGCTCACGCAGATCTAAATGACACGCACATCTGTTGTGATAAAACTAACAAGATAACACTGAAATAATGAGACAGTAAGTTAAAATAACGGGTTAAAAGGTATAAATAAATAAATAAATAAATACAGGTAGCCCTGACTTACGAACGAGTTGCATGTTTGTAAATTTGATTTGTTCTCAAGTCAAACAAAATAAGTCTTGTACATCTTTGACACAAATATACAGTGAAAACCAATGTAAACCAATTCACTTGACTAAACATGTTCCCTTTCCCCACACTGCCATCAAGTGGCCAAATAGCATAATCGCGGCTAAGGAAATAAATCTCACAGTGAAATGTAATGTCTCTGCATCTTTAAATCATGAAGGGAATCCCAGACAACATTTTGTCTTAGAGCTGTTTTTCACTGCACTGGACTGTGAGCTGGATTTTCCAAAATTAGAATTATTCACCATTAGGAAAGCTTTACAGGACAGCCATTTTCTATCATCGTGCTCCAATGTCCAATTCCAATGTTTGTAAGTCGGGGACTACCTGTAACTTCCAAATGAAACTAATGAGATAATATCTTAAAATGTAACATAAGCTAATTACTAAGTTGATTGGAACTAGCTAGATATTATTATGAAATTAGTTTTTCATAAAAATACTAAGAAAAATTTTAAATACTCAGTTACTAAGTTAAAATAACATGATAATGTTTTGAAGTAATTATATGTCTAAATTTTACTTGTTCACAGTAATCAGACGGTTATTCTGTCATCGATTTTATTTAATCATTGTCAGTGCTTTGTAAGGGTCAGAAGTAAAGCTGTAATATGTTTCCCGTTAGAGGAAAGGGTTTAATACCTGTCCCTCTTTTATGGTGATTTGGCCCTGCTCCTTACACCCGATGAAAGTGCGGTGACACCTGAACACCCGGTCTCCTTCTTTCACCAGGTGCGCGTAGGAGGCTGGGAAGAAACCTATCCTGTCATCGATCATACCCTGAATTCATGCCAACCAAAAATTAAAAAAAAACATCAATGTAAATTATAAACAGTTATTTCATTCATAATCATGTATCACATACAGTACAAGACTTCAGCATTTACCTTCCACCAATCTTCATTAGAGTCGTCCGCCAGGATTATCCGATCTCCAGGTCTGGGGAAAAGAAATGCAGTAGAAGATGTTTCTGCAAGTACCACTGATTACGTTGCAATAATGAAATCCTGAGATGCTTCATGCTGTTTGCGGTTAGCCGAACACACTCACAGAGGAACATTGAGCACTCTAATCATTTACAGCACACGTCTCGTCAATGAATGTGAAATGAAGAGGAAAATCGAGGTGTTACTTTGGGACTGATGTGAGAGAGGAGTGAAGTGGAGGTGAAGGACGTGATAAAAATGCAGGTACAGCTCAATAATAACATCTCATATCACAATCGGATTGAGATATCGAGACAGCTTTTAGGGAATATTTAAAAAAAAAATGGTAGTCAGGTTTTCATTTAAGGATTAATAATTAACTTTTAATCCACCATCAATTTAATAACCAGCTATTACTATAGGCTGACTGTAGACCACGGAATAGTAGTAGGACTTGGAAAAGTAGTCGACAATCAGCATGATAACTGGGTTGCTCGGTGATGAGGATCAGTAAAAATGAAATGAAATGAAATTGATAGCAAAAACAAATCATGGTCTGGTGTCACCTGGGAGCACAGTGGAACAGTTTGAATAATTTTTTTATTCGGAAACCGAGCAAGTATTAGTTTTACGAGCTTGCTTCACACATGCGACTCTTATTTTGACCCCGAGCGTCACTCTCTCACCCAACCCCCCCTCCCCCCACGGCTTTGCAAACACACAGAAACAGCACACACACGCACAGACGCTCTCCTGCCTTTTCACCCCCTCCCCGGCTTCACAAACTCACAGAAACTCTGCTCTGTCGCGATTCTTTTCAAAGGTAAGGTGCTGGTTCATTTGTTTTTTTGTTTTTTACTTTACAGCAGTGATTCCCTTAGTATGCGCTCACGCCAGGTCAGAGAGATTTGTTTTTTCCTGTTAAAACGGTGTTTCTGTGTTTGTATGTGTGTCCGTTTGTTGTGAAACTTAAGTGATTCCTTTAGTATGCGCTCATGCCAGTCTCGCTTTTTTACGTCAAAACGGTGTTTCCGCTGTGTTTATGCGCTTGTTGTGAAACTTAAAAAGTGAGTCTGTTAATATACGCTCATGCCAGTCTCAGAAAGATTTCTTTTTTTCCTGTTAAAACGGTGTTTCCGTTGTGTTTGTGTGTTTGTTGTGAATCTTAAAAAGCAAGGTGGGGAGAGGGAGGAGGAGTGTTACTGTGTAAAATGAGGCGAGGGAAGGGGCTAATTCCACGCACACACACCCACACACGGCGCCTGCGCGCACCAACCAATAAATCTGTCAGGATTTCTTTGTACTTTTTTTTTAAAGGTAAAGTGCAGATTCATTTGTTTTATTTTCATTTTATAGATTGGATTAATTATTTCTATGTATTTATTTTTGGGGGCTGTAGAACGAATAATTTGAGTTTTCATTATTTCTTATGGGAAATTTGGTTTACGAGTGTTTTGGAATACGAGCCCACTTCCGGAACGAATTATGCTCGTAATTCAAGGTTCCACTGCATTTTCAACATCTTTCTGCCTAGATGCCAGATAGAATCTCCTTGAAAGCATGATACAAGGAGAATCAATGACATCAACGAAAAACTGGACATGTTGTGAGTTATGTATTAACACTAAATACTTTGAATGAGACAGACATCCACTACTACACAGCTTATCACTATTTTAACAACCTCCCAGTCTCATTAAAAATCCTTGTGAATAATTTTGATCAAGGCTGCTAAAGTTGATTGATTACAGTTAAAGGAAAATCCTGTGACTTCACCATCTTTTCCACCAATAAGGGTAGTAATCTATTATTAGCCTGAATCAGGTTATCATGGGGTGAAACATCTGAAGTAATCCTGCGCTAATTACCATCACGAGTTATTTTTAAATAAAGCGGCGAGGTGCATCGCTTGTGAGGCATCCCTGTGGCTCATCAAGGTCCAAGAACACAAATCTAATGAAGCAATAAAGTGAGAGCAGCTGGAACACCACAGACTTTGGGTAAACATATTATTATTATTATTATTATTATTATTATTATTATTATAGTAAAAAAAAAGAAACTATCTTTTGGGAAGCAAATTTTGAAAAAAAAAAAAAAGTAGATCACAAACAAAACAAAAAGCAGTGATAAAATGATAATTATATAATGGTCACCGGAGGCCTGGAGCCTATCCCAAAGGACTCTGGAAACAAGACGAGGTAGACCCTGGACACACAAGGCACACTCCAGGCTATTTGGAAACACTGCTGTAGTTAGCCTAATCTGCATGACTGTGGGAGGAAACCCATGTAAGCTGCACACTGACAAACCGAAGCAGGAAACGAACCCCGACCCTGGAGCTGTGAGGCCACAGAGCTAAAACTGCGCCACAGTAAAATCGAATGAATAAAAAAGTTTCAGATGACTTGCATGTGATGAGCCATAATTCTAGTGAACTCTTAATATTTGATGTTTTTTTTACAGCCACATTTATATTTCATGCGCTACACTTGAAAACTGTAGATTTCCAGACTCCATGCTCTGTCGCCATTCATTTAAATTATAACACTGAAGCGCGAAGGCAAAATACAGTGGTGCTGTGGAAAAGACTACAGCGCCACTGCAAAAATCAGGGAAAGGTCGAATTGGTTTTGGTATGGTGAAACTATATTGCTTATCGATAGCTCTATGGCGCGCTGCAAGGGTCTATAGATCCCTAGGGTGACATCGTTTAGACATAGAGATAGATTACGGAAGGTCACAAAAAGGCCTACTGAAACAAAACGTGGACYTCTGGCAGACCGTGAAAAGGGTCGTGAAAACACATTAAAACTAATTTTTTAAGATTTAGCCTATCACAGCAATTTAGCCTATCACCTATGGTACAGTAAACAAAGGTTTTACCGCCACGACTTGAATTCGTAGCGAATCATAGCAAAGATCATGTAAGTGGAAACTGAGCTTTAGAAAGTGCCGRCACTGGGGACGTCTTCCTTAAATATCAAAGAAAATTCTCGTAAGTGAAACCTTCATCATATTTCTTTGTTACACAACTAATTTCTAAAATGCATTTATTATTACAGCAGTCTTGTCTCACTGATTACAAGTCCCTGTAAATAAGCYGCGTGGCACTGTGGCAGAATGACCTGGTCCTCATAACTACAGTAATACTGGTGTTTGTGTGTCACATTCACCTCATCTCCAGGTCCTGACTTTCTTGTGGGGTGAATCTGTACAAAGCCACGTAGSTGTTCAGGGGCACAATGTCCTTCTGCAGCTCTTCGTCTTCATCAGTCTGTGTGTGGACACACACACACAAACACACAAAATGTATTWAAAAATTAATAGCTTGTCCTCTCAGTACATCACAAGCACARAATGTTTGGCAGGATCTGAGTGTTTGATCTGTTTAGGTGCAAAGACAGAAATCGTCATTGTGTCGTATTCACATATGCTTCCTTACATTMGGCTCTAAACTGGCAGAATAAACAAAACCGGGGAAAGATTCACTCCCATTACTTCTCTCTCTCTCTCTATAGAGTGATGACTTTATTCTTGGAGAGATCTGGAGACGGCTGTGTGTAGGAGGCCTCGTCCCGCGTCCCTGTTTGTGGTGTGATTCAGGAAGCGAGTGGACGAAGAGGAAGTGAAGGGAACGCACTGGCTCTGAGATTCACACCTGCGGAGTCAGGCTGCTGCCTCCTGCTTTAATGACGTGGGCGCTCGTTAGGAGACCGAGGAGTATGTGTTAGGAGCTCGTATTCGAGTCTGAGGTGTTTAATGGATGGCTGTCTCGAATTGTTTTCTCTCCTAACGTGATATATATTTCAAATACGACAGGTTCCGGTCACTTGTGTATTTATTATTTTGACACCAGACGATAATCTCATTGCATGCATGTTTTCAAAGCACTGTTGATGACAACTCAGAAACATACTGCAGATGCCCATCTTGAGCTAGCTATCAATTTAGCTAGCTATCAATTTAGCTAGCTATCGCGTAGCTATTTTAGAATCAATGTCACGTCTTACTTTGAGCGCAAATGAAATTGTCCTGTCAGGAAAACATTAATAAGGTGATTAATTATAATTCTCTAGGAGGTGCAGCTGTGAATGACAGATTTATATTAATGCGCTTGTTTGAACACATTATCGTTTCTATAGCAACAGCTCATACACAGGGAAGTGCATGGCGAACACGCTACATAATCTAAGCCTAGTCATAAACATAACCTAGGTGAAAATAGGATCTGTGTATGTTCCACAATATTAAAAGTGATTCTAAATTCTAAAGTGTCATTTTTTTAAAAATTAGTTCAAAACATGCTGTTAAAGATTTTGGTGTGATCCCAGAATGTAGGTTTCACATCAGGACACTTCACACCATGCTGCACAGATATAAAGTCGGGTGTCAATATGTATTTTGTGTTTAAATATAGTATCAATATCTGCTTGTCTGGGGATTAGTACTCACAGTTTAATGTTTAGCAGTGCACAGTATTAGCTATGCAGCTAACATGGAGTTAAGGTGTCTTTAAGAAACTGATCAATCTGTATTCACTCCACATCTGTCTGATTTCTCTAGAAATAAAAACCTCATTCGATTCTAATTAAATTTACACTTTTCATTGAGTCATCTTTGTTATTTTCTGTACACTTTTCTGGCCACAAGCTTCAGGATCATGAAGCTTTATATCTCCACACTTCTACATACATCATTAAAACCTTTAACTTTAAAACCAGCTCGATTTTGGATTCCCCTTGTGCCCCCTGTGTAGCTCACCACACTCTCAGAGCTTCTGGGGGCGTGTTTGGCGGTACGTTAGCAGCGGGTACTTTGGGTGCAGTGCGTTGCAGGTCAGGGCCTCCATGGATCAGTCACCTTTATCTAGTGCATCGCATGAGTGTTTGTCAGATTGGGATCTGAGTTTGGAGGTAGCCTTTGGCTCTTCGCCTGCTGGGCCTCGTGTGTTCGGCAGGCTGGGGTTCTCTATAGTGGCCAGCACTGACTTTTCAGCAAGTTGCGCTGCATTGGCTTTTCTCTGAGGCTGGTCTTTGTTTCCTGTGGGCATGGGTGCACCTGGGTGCCCATCATACTGTCACCTGATTGCTGGTGTATACAGTAGTTGGTGATCAATGTTATTTCATTCACCTGGCAGTGGTGTTAATGCTATGGCTGACTAGTGACACATAAATTATTCGGATCATGAAACAAATTCTAATATTACTCAAAGATAACGCGAGTTAATACAAAATGCAGTTCTTAGAAGACAAACGCTTATCTGACATTCGCCAAAAAAACAAAAAAAAACAAACTTGATTATCCCTAAGACTTTTGGGCAAATATTCTACAGACTTATTGGAAAGTCTGCATCCCATTACATCTGGCGTAAAACTAACATACTGTAGCATTTCACAAAAAGGAACATCAAAACAACAGTCAAACATGGTGGTGGTAGCAGTGTGGTGGCAGTCAGGACCTGGATGACTTGCCATAATTGACGGAACCATGAATTCTGCAATCTACCAGAAAATCCTGAAGGGGCATCAGTTTGTGACCTCAAGCTCAAGCGTACTTGGTTTATACGGCAAAACAATGATCAAAAACACACCAGTATGTTCACCTCTGAACGGCTCAAAAGAAAACAAAAAACAAATCTAATGGCATAGTGGCATTAAACTCCAATGGGGCTGAATTAAAACAGTTCTGCAAAGAAGAGTGGGCCAAAATTTCTCCACAGCGATGTGAAGGCGATGTTGGTGTGCTGTTACAGCAGAAAAATCTGTACATCAGTATGATGGTACAAAGCTGTGGAAATCAACACAAATTTTCAGTCTGAAGTGTGTTTGAGTACTTTTATATCACAAAACTTTTCCAACGCTGATAAATTGCTATTTCYTACAGAATGATTAATTTTGTATTCATCCATGGTCACTTTTATAGAATGTTATGAACCGTCCATGAAACAAGTGTTAAAAYGTGTTCTTTCTCTCTCTCTTGTCTCTCTCTATTTTAGAAGTCAAAAATAAAGCTCATCAAAGCCCTGACACTGGATTCTTTCTTTAAAAAAAAAAAATAGACATTTTCCTCACACACATAAAAATGACTATATCAAATATTACATGTTTGATTTTAAAAAAAAAAAAAGGCATCATAAATCCTGCTTGGTGACAACAGTTTATCCRCTGTGTGGAGTAGAAGTTGGTTAATTACACGAGCGTGGTATAATGTGCCTTATATTAGAGATTTTTAGATTCTTTTTTTCAAACTGGAAGATGCGAAATAATTGTGTTTTCTGCCTCACTCAGACACTTACGAGAATCTGTAATTCTTATGCTGCTGCATGTGTTTATCCAATTAAAAGCATTAAAAYGTAGAGAGTGTGTGTTTGTGTGTGGCGAGGGCGGGATGTGGGTGCGTGTGGGTGAAACTGAGTGCATCTAGGCTACAGCACGCAAAAAAGCACACAGACACACACACACACACACGATAGGTAATAAAGCTGAACACAGATTTGATTTGTGTGTGTGGGTGTGTGGGTGCTGGAATAGATKTTGATGCTCGAGCAAAACAGCTGTGTGTGTCAGACACTGCGCGAGTCTCCKCTCTGTACAACAGATGAAACAATGTGTTGACTTTTTTTTTTAATTCACTGCTGATGCAAGAGAGTAAACCTGAGCTGCAACACTGACACGCGTTTCATCATCACGTTGTCAGGACACCGTGAGACAGTGCTCGATCTTTGTACACTAAAAAAAAAACATTCAATTTACATAGTCATCGTTTACATAAACACACCTTACATGGGGTCGGATGAAAAGTAGGTTGTGATGCACCTAAATAAATTGTCATTTGGTGTAGTAGTGGTGTATTAGTCAGCTGTTCTGGAACAGTTCTTACAATAACAGTATTGTCAAGTGCGCTTGCAAAACCCATCAAGCACCATGATGAAACTGGCTCTCATGAAGACCTTCCCAGGAAAGCAAGAACAAAACTTTCTTCTGCTGCAGAAGAGAAGTTCATTTAAAGTTACCCGCCCAGTAGCAATATCAACCGTTCAAAGGAGCATTATTGCATATTTTGGACACYTTCAGAACTGTTTTACAGTGTAGAAAGAAATAAAAAGTCCATACAAAGGTCTGTCTGTCTGTCTATCTACAGTATCTATCTATCTAACACACCRCCCTGATGTTATTYATTTCKRTACATACATTCTATACATACTGTACACACACTTCTCAAATGTGYCAGGGTGGAGCTTATGATCATGTCTTTACTCGAAAATGAAATTAATTTCATGACTTACACCCGATACTGATTTATATCAGTCAATAAACACACTTCCTGCATTTTTGCCCTTATTTGGATACTATCAATACATGATAAAAACTGGGAACTTGTCGGTGGGGCTCCCGCTTTAACATCCTGACAGGTCAGTAATAAGTGTTTCAGAAAGCTGAAATTTACGCATCTGAGCAGAAAAAGCCCAAAAAAACGAAAGCAGCTGGAAAGYCGGGACCGTGACTGAGAAACGATGCATCAAACGTCGTCCTGTTTATTTATCTGTTAATCCGTAATGGATGAAATCACTAAACGTTCGAGCTCCGTCATGGAAACACTTTGTTATTTCCCATGGAAACTTTCCACGGCTGTAAATAACCTCGACCCGTGCCAAAGTTTTTTTTTTTTTCTCGCTGAACCTCGGATGTCAGCTTTATAAACAGGGCCACACGTGCTGCGAATTTGTGAGTCCTCATAAAACCAGGAGGCACTTGATCAGCAAGAAGGAGAGATAGAGAGAGAGAGAGAGAGAGAGTGAGAGAAGGAAGCCGTGTATAGTCAGGCATCCTGAGGGATCGGCTTTTATTTGTGACCTCGTAAAAAGCTGTGCTGGTTTCAGACGGCTGCCTATTTATGCCTGTGCGTAGCCTCTGTGGAGTGGAGCGCGGTTTGAGACAGTGACGGTCGTGCTCTAGGGCCATCAGTTTACTGAAACATCGTGCCGTGCAGCCTAAGAGACTAGACCTCTCACAAAACTATGTATGAACAGTGGCACATTTTAGGTTATTCTGTTTCAAAGTTGTTAAACCAGAAAAAAAAAAACATTAAGGCAAAGCT
>QMIH01000552.1:6900-21941 GCA_003987875.1 Clarias batrachus
CGCCCTGTGTTTTTGTTGTGTAGTTCTTTTTTAGTTTCAGTGTTAGACTTCATTTCCCGGTTGGCAACTCGGTCAGGTCACGTGGGCGCGCACATGATCCGAGTTGATAATTAGTTTCATTATATAAGTTGTGTTTGAGTTATAGTTTTGGTCTTGCATTTGTTACATTGAGTTTAAGAGAAGGTGGATGTTTCTGGTTTGTTTATACGTGTTTTAGTTTCGTTTATTATTAAAGTGTTTTGTTTCTTGATTTCATTTATTTCCCTGTTTTATGTGGTTATGTTAAATAAAATATATCGTTTCCCTGAACCATCTGGATCCTCTGCGTTTATGCCTCGGACAACCCCGGAGCGTGACAGATTACTCACTTTCTTATTTTTCCTTTGCTTTTGTAAAGCACTACTGTATATAAATAAACTTGAATTGAGTTAACAATAATAATCAAATAATTCATTACGACAATAATTAAAGCCTAGCCATTTGGACGAGCGTCTCTTGGACAGAAAACACAATAAAGGCTGGTGAGGCTTTTAATATGGAGAACATCATCCCAACTGTGAAGTGTGGGGGCGGAATTGTATTGTAGGGGCGTTTTGCTGAAGAAGGACTCTTGGACTTTAGAAAGTAGAATGCATTGTGAAAGAGGAAAGAGGATTATCTAGAAATACTGAAGCAAAACCTCAAGACTTCAGGTAGAAACTTGAAATGGGATTGCAGCACAAGGATCCTTAGAATACCTCCGAAATGCCAAACAACAACAAGTGGCAGGTGAAGTACCCAAATCTGGTACTTGAGTGAATCTAGAGATCCTCCCAGGTAAAACAGTACTCCCGTAAAAGACAAAGTCCTCCATTTGCATTTCTACTTGAGTCAAAGTACTCAACTTTAAATATACATAAGTTATAATAAACAAAAGTAAAAGTTTATTATGATCCGAATGTTACAGATTCTGATTATCATTTCTTTGCTTTACTTGGACGCACAGATCTGTTAATATAAGATCATTACACGGGTCTACCACTGATAAACATTATCATGAGATCAGATTGTCAGCATACAGGTGAGTCATTTCTATCAGAGGGATCTGAGTATCTGTGAAATAACAGGATTTGAGATTTCCTTTCCTTTCAAGATTTATTTTAAATTTGACATCTCTGCACATGGTCACCGCGCTTTCTCCAGAAAAAGGTTACCCGTCCCCCCGCTCTCTTTGATGGATATGATCTAAACACAGACAACACCCTGCAGCTTCTTCCTGCAAGCCATTCAGGCGCTCGACCAGAACGCCACAAAGGACTAAATTGATCAGTCTTGCTTTTTGGTGCTTTTTTTTCACACAATAAACACACACCCTGGATTCCTGCTAACACACCAGAATCATGACGTAGCACATCTCTTCACTTGTACTGTAGGTTGCACTTTTTTCTTTTCTTTCACACTGCTCATTTGCACAGAAAATGAAGACTATACCGAACGTTTCGAATCATATTGCTGCTGACATGAACACACAATATTTTCACACTTTTATGCAGTACTAGATGTGCACGCGAGGAATTTAAYTGCACACTCCTAAAGGAATTGTAAAAATTGTACAACGCCATCTGTTGAATTTTACCGTGAAGTGTGCGGAATAATGGTGTGAGATTGCGTTTATTAAGTAGAATTCAATTGCACACTCGTATATTAAAAAATGTACAGCGCAATCTGTTGAATTTTACCGTGAAGTGTGCGGAATAATGGTGTGAGATTGCGTTTATTAAGTAGAATTCAATTGCACACTCGTATATTAAAAAATGTACAGCGCAATCTGTTGAATTTTGAGATTANTTTTCTCTTCCCATGTGCCGATTGCGCTGAAACAAAGCATATATGTTACAACAAGCTCGGCCAAATACATTTGTGAAAACCCCATTAAAATTCATTTAGTAATTTTATTTTATGTGATGCGTGCACAAACAAGCAGGCAGACAAAAATTCCAAAAACCTACTTGATGTGTTCTATTACTTCTATAATCTTACATTTCCCCCAAATAATATTTTCATAAATATTGCCAATGTACAGATATTCCAACATTAAGGTTTTATTATAAGTATAGATATTATATTTTGTATACTTTTTATACTTCACAGTTTACACTTTCCTTTCTGTTCCTATATAATTCAATTTTCTATATAAATTGTATTTTATTTTGTAACTTAATTTTCAGGGKKTTTTTTTTATCTTTAAGTTTATTTATATACTTTCCATTGTACCATTTTTGATTTTTCTATTCTCAGGTCAAGGACAATCCTATGTGCATTTCACAGTATACCATACTGGGTATTGTTGTGTATGCAACATAAAATGTGAATTGATCTACAAAGCTAAATAACTTTTAACAGAAGGCACTAAGCAACTCCTAATCAAGGGAATTATTTGATGTGTGGGAAAAGGTGATTCAGGTCAGGATTGTGCCCTTCAGCCTACGACTACATCATAGGCGTGCTGATATCCAGCACAACAGCACTCCCTCTCCTGTAGTGGAGTAGAAAGGACCAAATTTTACTTTGGAATAGAACGGTGAAACAGTTCCTCAAAATGGAAATACTTATGTAAAGATATGTCATGTGTGAAAGTTAGCACCCCCTGTGTGCACAAATGACGCTTAGTATTAGGCAAATACAACCACAGATGAAAAACAACATATCACTTTTTTCACAGTGCCATTATTTTTGATAAAATGTGTGTAGTTGTAGTCTATTTTTACATAAGCTATTGGACTCCAACATCCAGAATCTAGGTTACCACTGGGTTCTCCTGTAGCACCTCTGCAACATCAATATGCTCCCCAGGGGGAATCAGGGCAGATTTCACAGAGCTGATTTGCACATGTCCAGCAAAGCAGACAGTGTGAACTCGACTCGAAGCTGTGCATAAATCAGTCTGGGGGAGAATTGGCCTATATCCTGGCCAAGATGGGAAAACCACTCAACCACAATAGTGGCACATATCCATAGGCCTGCTAGTCGGCCAGAGAGGAAGAGATATAGAATACTTGGAGAAGTAAATGGCAAAGAAACTGACCCAGCACTGAGAAATGAGTGGGAAGTGGCAATTATAGAGTGAAGGCGGAAAAAGCAAAATGGTGCAAGCATGAAAATATATGTASAATTACAGTATCTTTATTCCCTTATTTAACTTAWCAAAACAAATTCCTCATATGTGATAACATCCTTCGCAATAAACCCAATTCTGATTCTGGTACTGCGCTTTGGCCTGTGTGTTATCAACGTATTAATGTATAAATATTAAAGCGACCAACATATTTACTGTAATGTTAATGACCTCAATTATGATCACAAGCTGTTGCTGCTGATATGAAMTGAATAGTTGTCATTAGACCACATAACACATATTGAAACCCAATAAACACAATTCACGCACTTGTTTCTTCAGTTCAACGCTTGGATACCATCAAAGTAAAAAGTTTTCTACAGTAAGTATGCCGGAGCCATGATCGGACATCCTTCCCAGGAGCTCCTCTAATGTGGAAATGGCTTGGAGCGACATCAGGACTGTACGATCAGGACTGGCAATAACTCCCAGCAGAGTTCCTGTAATGTGCAAGTCTTGTTTGTCTACAGTTCCCCCAGACATATGCATCTGTTCTTCAACTTCTCGACAAGCTACAGTATCTATCGATTTTCAAGGATTAGGAGTTCCACTTACTGAATATTCACGGGAACAACTGCGGTGGGCTCAGAGCAATCTCGGCCAGGATCATCATTCTCAGGCAGACTGCCTTTTTACTGCGGCTAAGAGTCTCATCACCGTACTTCGTTTGAAGTCATCTGTAAATGTCAATCGGTTTTACGCCTTTATTCACGAGAAATTTCATCAATGGTTTGATTTTAATGCCGCTCGTAACCGTCAAGATTTGGTCAGTAAAGCCTTGGAAAACCATGGCAGGTTAACACTTTATGTCATTCTAGTATAAAAATATTCATACTACTCAGGCCCTGGTCYGAAATGCGTTATTTTAGCTCGGCACTGAAGCAATGAAGCATTAAGCAGGCTACTGCAACCAAGTAATGGAAGTAAACTGTTTGGCCAAAGGAATGCAGACCATACAGACCATACAGTAATACTCATACATCTGTACAATACTGTATGTCCTTGCTGGACACCAGATTATTACACCTTTGCTGTTATAATAAACTCCACTGCTCTGCAAGGGCTTTCAGCCTGAATAACAGCTAGGATTTGTTTTCATTTAACTTTAACAAGAGCAATAGCGAAGTCCAGATGTTGGATGTGTTGATGGAGTTCACTTTGTGCACTGCCACGGTGGAACAGTTTTTCAGGGCCTCTCACTCACTTACTTATCGTCTATACCTCTTTGTCCTGTGTACAGGGTCCCAGTCCCAACAGAGACTTAGAATACAAGGTGACGTACATCCTGGGCATCCTCATACGCTCATTCACACACTACGGCAATTGTTGAATGCTAATTGGCCTAATCGGCATGTCTTTGGACTGTGGGAGGAAACTGGGAGTATCCGCTGGAACCCGGATCCTGGAGGTGCAAGGCAACAGTGCTAAACTATACACCACAGTGCCGCTACATAACGAGATATCCTATAGAAATATGTGTTTCAACTTTGTGGCACCAATTTGGGGACGAATCAGATATGGGAGTGATGGTCACTTTTGGCCACAAATTGAAGTAAAATTCTCCATCCGGATGCTTTCCTTTGTTGTACCATCTTATATTATCTTGAAAAAGGGGAGGGGTTATGGAGGGGGTTACAAGCAAGAGCCCTATTCTCCTAAAAAAAACAACCTTTTTTTATTTTAGAACTCGTGATGCCTTGGGATTTGCCAAGCAAACTAAGTCATGCGAGTGAAAAAAGCACCAGTATTAACAATTATGACAATAGAGTTGTGTAAGGGATGGCGGCATGGTGGCTTAGTAGTTTGSACTGTCGCCTTGCACCTCCAGGGTCTGGGTTTGATTCCTACCTCGGGTCTGTGTGCATGGAGTTTGCATGCTCTCCCAATGTTTCCTCCAAGGAGTCCTGATATGGATGGCACCCTGTCCAAGGTGTACCCCACATTCTCCAACAATAGGCTCTGGACCCTTTACACAGGATAAAGTGGTATAGACGTTGAGTGAGTGAGTGCGTATGGGGGGTTTTGGGGTTGGAAAGAAAGAGAGACCAGATGAGAGCAGAACAATGGAATAAACAAAAGCATGAACAAAAGAACTGAGAACATTGTCCGCAATCTAGCGTAACACTTAACCCACTTTTTTCGGAAAGAACAGCGATGCAATCGCAGGTCTCCTGGGGAGAGTAAACAATAAGCAGAGGGCGTGACTGAGGCATGTATATGCTCTCAACCCTCTGCATGGGCTCTTCTATATCCCTTTTTTCATCTTTTGTTTTATCCCTGATCTCTCTCTCTCTCTCATGCTCTTTTCACTGACTCATTTTCTCTCATTTCAACCCTTTTTTGTGTCCTGTCACCTCTCTCTATTTCCCACAATCCTCGCTTCTTCTTCCTGCAAGTAGACATGCCAAGGGGAAGCAGCCTTTGATGCATGAAAGCTTGATTTTTGTTTACCTACATACTGTACAAATACCAGTAGGGGAAAAAGTGTGCATGTGGGAAGACTTGCACGAAGCCTCTCCTTTCCCTTGTGTTCTTTTTCTTTTCTTCCAACCTGTCCTCCTCCACTGCCTCCTCTTCCTCTCCATTACACAGAAATCCTGATTGCTTCAACCCTATATAACCGGCCAAAGCGTCACACTTTTATAATAGCCTAACGTGGCCTTTGTTTCAACCACAATGCACTAACAAGTTGTGTTAGAATGCCTCAGAAATGAACAAAGCCTTCCTAATCTTTGCTCGGCAACAGTAATTACCCCCAACAAAGAACTGTATTAGAATGCTCAGTACCTATTTACACAGTTTTTTAGGCTTGTAAGATTCAAAAACAGTTTTGTAAAAAAGAATTATATGCAGTAATAACGGTGTAGCGGTGTTCACAGTATGGTGTAGTATATTTATAATTGTAATATCGTTATAACTTAACAGCTGCCAGCTGAAGACAGTCATCACATCACCTGTAATCATAATATAACCAGTTTAATTAAGATTTAAAAGACATTACATCAAAAGGGTTTGGAGCTAACTGTCTAAGCTAAATTTAAATATCAATCAGCTTCAAAAAGTCAAAGTCTATTTAACTTGATGTGCACGTTTCATATCATTTTCTAGTGCCGTTTTTAGGATCACTCCAATTCTTACTGAAATTGTAAACTTAACAATTCAAATTAATATCTTGTAGATAAATATGATAAATTACACTTATTTTAATATGGACATCCAAACGATGTCAACAATGTGCATCCCATGACCAGTTAATTGAGATTTGATATGTTTGGATGTTAATGATTAATCATTACCCGATTAACTGATAACTAATGTTTTGCACATTATTTCTCCGTTGCTTAAATATCTATTAACCCATACACCACAAGAGGGCACACTTCAGTTCAATATTGGACATTGTATTTTTATGAGCTTTGTTTTTGCATGAGGACAGAGACAAGAGCATTTTCATGGCCGTATTGTTTCGTTTGTTATTGGTTTGGTTAAACCATTTGGACTTTTTTAATTTGTTAATTCGTAATTGTTTTCATTTGTTTMATTTGCTTAAACCATTTTGGGCTTTTTTTGATTAATTAGTCTTGCACAACTAATTGTTTAGGACAGTTTAAATAAAACTTCTATGCAGGAAAAAATGTGAATCTTGTTACTATTAATAATTAATGGCTAATCGATGATTAAGTGTTAACGTGTCCAACTATCAGTACATGATAGAACGTGTAAAATTTGCAGGCTTAGTTAGATCAGAAGACGTCCATAAAAGGACATATTTATATGAATGGACTTCCCAAAGACAAATAAATGGTCTCTGTTAGAGTTAGGTTAGGACCTGGTAAGATTAGATCTTTCTATGGACGCCAATTTTTCCACATTTTTGGAATTTTTTTAGATATAAAATTTATACTTATCCCTGTGCGTTTGGAGCTGTGAATTTGAGGTCACATCAAAAGACCCCTAAATTCAAGCCAAAACAGATCGATCGACAAACCGACCCAATCTGGCCCAGATTTAGTGTTGACCTGGGATTTTAACTGAATATGTATCTAGGTGTCACTGGCCGAGTTTGCAAAATGGCRTCTCCTCTCACRGAAACCAGTCATAACACCATCTGTTGTATTCTGAGCTGCCAAATAACAAACACTACGGTTGTATTCGGAGAGGGGAAAGGTCATGAGGTCAAGTGGGGATTGAAGCAAAGGGGGCCACTGTTTGTTTTGCCATTGTCTTTATATACGGATATCACGGACTGAAGGAGGGAGAGAAAATGTAAAAGAATTATAAAACATCATTAAATACAGTAGATTGAGCACATTCATTTTAGATCTTGGCTCTTTTATGTATCCATATGCATGTGTAGGCCATATGCACTACTGCAGGTTTTTACCATTTCCCCATGTACCCCAAGTATAAATATATTTCACTTAAGMTTATCTCTACATATGAAGCCTGGTAGTCTTCTACGTCCTCGTATATTTGTTATAAATAAGCAAATCGAAAAGAAAGCGTTGTGGCTTTGAAAAGAAAAGAGTGCTGGTGCTACATTGATGAGTCGATACCATGGCCACCGCGTGTAATGGTCCTGTAGATGGAAGGTAGGAGCAGCTGCTGTGACAGATGCTGCATTGCTGGTGCACCTGGAAGTGTCACCTACTCCTTTGTGGGCACTAATGAACACAAAAAAGTTAGGAGGCATAAAGAAATAAATAACAAACAACAGGCCGATCCTAGTCCATTACAAATGGCAGCTTTTAAATTCCTGTATGTTAGCTCTTTTCCATGAATGAATCAAAACCTCTAGATGTAGAAAAGGTTATAACATCACATCTATTGTACAACCGATCCTAATATAGTAATATATGCAAAAACCTATAAATGAGAAATAGATGCAACAACCACAATCAAAAAAAAAAATATATATAATATATGTATTGCAGTAACAGCTCTACAGATCCACCAGCACCACCAGCATCAGCATCCTCCTCCTCAAAATGCAGCAAACTATTCAGCAACAGCCCACAGTCCAGAAGCTGTATGATGATATCTTTTAAGGAGAATAAGTGTTTCATCATTTCTCTTCAAGTAAACTGCTCCATCAGAACCAGCATCACACAACATCCCAATCCAAAGCTGTTTCCCAACATTGGTTACTCATCCATAAACAAATAACTAAAACCAACCTTTCCTTCCCCTGATGGCTTTGGTTTGTGAACTTCATTTTATATTTCTTGTTCACTGTTCTACACTTTGACCAGCGCTATGCCAAAATTTAGAAAAGTTCTAATATTCAGAAAGTTCTAATATTTTGTTTGACAGCTTTTAGCTTTGCCTATGGAGCACAATGGGCTGGGTTACTCACGTGTGATAATGACCCAGAATCACTCTTTCACAATTTTAGTCCTGGAATATGGTCGTGCCATCATGGAAGAAATAACCACCCTGGTCATTCAGTACATTCAGGTCGTCAGCAGACTTTTTCATTTTATTGCTACATAACGATGCACCTGACAAACTAAAGCAACTCCAGATCATAACCCWGCCTCCAGAGGCTTGTACAATAGCCACTATGCATGTTGGGCGCTTAACTTCACATGCTTCCCTTCTTACCTTTTGCCCTGCAATAGGGTCAGTTTGGACTCATTAGAACACATGACCTTTTTCCATTGCTTCAAAGTCCAATATTCAACATGGTTCTGTGTGATGGACACATAGCTTTCACTGTCACTATTAAACATAGCTGTGATTTCACCTGTCATTTTTTTATGATGCAACTTCACCAAGCATTTACAGTAAGTCATCTCTGATCATGATTTTTTGTCGGTTCAACGCTATCCTTCCCAGTTGTGATAATGCCTTAGACATTTTTTCTTTGCTTAATGCAGGCCAATAGCGTGACCGTTCTGACATGGTGAATTTTTTTTGCCGTTGTGGCTCTGTATGACTTTCTGTCTGCACGTTACATTTTCTTGTAATTATTTTCCGTGTGCATTGATTTGAAGACTGAAGTCTGTTTTTTAATATTTCTGTTACACCCATATAATGCTCCATATGAAACACTCACTCACTCACTCAACATCTATACCGCTTAATCTTGTATTCAGGTTCACGGGGGGACCTGGAGCCTATCCCAGGAGACTTGGGGCACAAAGCGTGGTACACCCTGGACAGGGTGCCAATCCATTGTGGGGCACATGCGATCACACACTTATTCACACTCTGTGGCCAATTTGGGAATGYCAATYAACCTAACYTRCATGTCTTTGGACTGTGGGAGGAAACCGGAGTAACCGGAGGAAACCCACCAAGCACGGGAGAACATGCATACTCCATGCACACAGAGACGGGAATCGAGCCTGGCTGGGAATCGAACTCGAACCCTGGAGGTGCAAGGCGACAGTGCTCACCACTACACCACCGTGCCGCCCCATATGAAACATTTAAAACATTAAAAAGAAAGCTATTTACTCCCTAGGTTTAATACTCTGTCATGTGCAGCGGTAAACACTGCACCACTCAGGATGAAGTTGTGTWCAGTAAATTCCTTGTGGCAAGACCAGAGGACTGAACAGTATATCCGGAGATGTTTGCATCTTCCTGAGATATGATGCTTTTCCAGTTTTCACTTCTTCCCCCTGAGTTTTGTAATGAATATGCTCTTCTTTGGAGGGAACCCTTTGGATGAACAGTATACCGTACATGTAGAGTAGATCGTAGATTTGAACCCTTWAACCCTCTATAACCCTTGCTGTAACCATAGGACAACTGTTCTCTATTTGTGATCATTTACGTCCTTCATTGTTAGTCTATTTTAAGCCAGAACGTTTCAGCGAACTCGAACCATTCTTCATTTACCTTGACAGAAAGAGGCGCCACTGCATCGATGAACTCAAAACATTTTTCAATTACCTTGACAGAAAGGGAGGGTGCCGCATCAGTGCATCTTTCAAGCACCTTGAGAACCAACCGAAGGATTACTAGTGTGAAATTAAAGAAARGGGCGKGGYTTCTGGAGAGTGTCAGTCAATACCCGAGTTTGGAAACACTTCCACCGATGTTGATTGACTCATCCGCTGTTTTTTTTTTTTTGTGTGTGAAAAAGACAGCACTTTTGGTATATTTTGAAGTTCCATTCCATCAGGTGTCAATGCTGCAACAAGGACCGCCTACAAAACGTGTAGAGGTTGCGTAGTCTGAGATGAGGCCGTCTTTGGAATCTAAATTATTGATATTTTTCATCTATTCTTCACCCCCAGAAATTCTTTCATGCTCCACTAGGAGGGTTGCAGCCCGCAGTCGGAATACCTCTGACACAGAGCTGTGAATTATGTGAATGTGAAATGTGAATAAATAAGCATTTAAGCATGACAATAAGATTTACGATGAATAATGCACGGGTTTTGGAATTCAGAAATGTTCCTACCTAGAGATATACAGCCGCAAAGACGCACATGTGTTCAGGTCTACGGTTTATAGCCAGGCAATATTTTGTTCTTTCTCTAAGGCGACAAGTACTGCACTGTATGTTTGTATGCATTATACACCGTACACCGTATTACATTATATAGACCATAAATCGTATGATAAACGTGCATGCATTAAAATAAGATGGACATCACCTTTTCAAGGGTATACTTAGCACTTGGGAGCCATGACATTAAAAATTTAGAAGGAAGAAAAGCAAACAAACAAAAAAACTTTCCGTATAGAATAATACAGCACATACTGTAGCTCTGCATGACAAATATGACTATTTGACTCTATAACAATAGAGATGAGGCCTGTGGGATCGAGTCAGGATGGAGATGGGACCTACGGGAATGCACGCAGGATGGAAACATTATGTTGTGTTACTTTACACACATTTCTTGTACTCTCACTTTGTGTCTTGTCCACCCTATCCTATATTAATTTTGCTTTGGCTGTGCAGTTTTATACGACGTACAGTAGGTGMTGACACTAATTTAGCTTTTTATGCAGGAGCCTGTGTTGCCTGCTGTGTGGTATGAAATCTTTTTGAAAACTGCTGCAAGAACTACAGGTAACACCTTTTTTTTTTTTTTAAAGGTCATATCTGTAATGGTCTATAAATAAATTCCTGACATGTTACAATAAAATAAACACACGATATTACATTCATTATGCTGGTATACGTTATATATAGTGTATTTTATATAGATGCTGCACATACTGTAGGAAGGGTGTGCTGTGTTCATACTGTGCACTACATCAAGGATCTTTTGTTAGTCTTGCTTCTTATTTTATAGAGGTTTGGAAAGCCAGATGAACAATTTTTATTTGAAGWATATCATTTATGGTTCAATCAGTGGTTAGAATTACTCCATTTCTGATTATTACTGTAAGGGGCAATTACTTTTTCACATAGGTCCAGGTACTGTACGTCTAGGTTTGGATGGTGTTTTTTTTTCCATTAGTAAATTAAATAATCGTTTTAAAAAACTGCATTTTGTATTAAATATACATAATGTAATACAATTGCTTTTAATATAATTGTATTATTATAATTTGATGACTTTTGATGTTTAAAGTCCTTTAAGTGTAACAAATATGCAAAAAGAAAATCGCATGTGCARTATTGATCGATTGCATACAGTTTCATATCATAATATAATATGAGTTTATATTTAAGTTCATAATGTCATAATTTATGATAATTATCATCATTATTATTATTATTTCTCCAATCATTCTTTCTTGTCACCGCAAGGTGCATATACCAATCCGTGACTATTGTGATCTGTTACACCTCTAATATATCAGTTTGCATGCAGTGAACAGTTTGCATTCATCACATCGTGTACATACAGTACAGTACAGTATTGTCATCCTCGTTTAATGAGTTACTTGTTTGCAACAAAGATCTGAAAGCATGCTCAATCAAATCCCTTTAAAAATAGGAAGCTGTGCTTTCTGACTTCCGCTTTACACTTGTTGGCCACACGTTTACAACACTTAACAAACAATTTGTGCCTCATGCAGAGTTAAATGTGCCTCAGGAGCTTGTGGTACTGTATAATGAGCCGCTGCCTTAGGAAGCTGAATGTAAATGCTAGATCCGTGTTCGTGGCTATCATTAGTAGAATTATAGTTCAACCTTAAGAAAAGAGTTAAGGATTAGCGGCGTCACAACCTGGCCGACCTTTTTTTTGKACATTCTGTGTATTGAAAATACAACAAACTTCGGTGTACATTTTTTTACGTCGACTTTTTACTTCGGCCTTTGTTTAATTATTTGCAGTTACAGTACACGATCGCAGTTGACCAGATCTTCTTAACAAAAGGTGTCAGTGCTAATGGCTTTATCCTGTTTATAATGACCTTTTCGGATGTCTATAGAAATWWWAAAAAATCCTGCATAGAAACACTGCTAAAAGAAAAAAAGAATATTTAATTGATGCAAGATAAGATCGAGAATAACCTGAAAAGACTTTTTCTTTCTTTTCTTTTTTTCTCTTTTATTATTATTATTATTATTATTATTATTATTATGCTGCCTATAATATTTCTATTATTCCAGACCTTGTTGTGTAAAAACGTTAACACGCTGGATGTAGGGTAATCTGGCCGGCTTTAATGATTTCATTTTGAAATTGAAATGACAATTAAGAAACGCAGTATTGTCAGTCAAGCTGATTTCAGACCACCCACATCCATCATATGAACAGCTGATGACTGCAATTTCCTTTCAAGCGACAGCTTCTCGGTCACTGCCTAAGAAGGTAGCTGACAAAACTCTGACAATCTTAACAGCCTATAAAGGTTATAGTATTAAAACAGCACATAGTGTCCAACCGAGAGCAATCAGGTAAATGGCTGGGATTTGGCTGAGAATGACTTTTATTTGGAAGTGAGTTCGATATGATGTATTGGCCAATAATACTGTATATTTGGGAGCGTAAAAGGCACTAGAGAACGGTGTAGCTACCGTACAAATTCCTTTCAAATTTCTTTTACATTCTTCCAATTTCTGGCACTATACAGTAATAATCTCATAAATCCGGATCAGATCTCGCTGTAAGCAACATGATTTAGTGTTTGAGTTCTTGGTCCAGTAACCGTTTGCTACTGTAATGTACATAACATCATGCTTTTAAAATAATTTTTCACTTTACAAAAACTGCCTACTTCACTTCATCACCCCGGATCATACATCATAGAAGAAGTTTTACTGCATGTTCTTCCCCAGCCCGGATCCCTGTAATAACTTTCCCGGCTATACTGTAAATCATCATGCCTTGGAAACTGGAAGCCTAATAAAATATGATAAAGACTAAAGTGATCAGATTTTCTTTCTCCAACGCTGTTCACCCAAAATATAATGACTTTTGAAAATCCAGCACCAATACAGTACATTCAATAAAATGTTTCGCAGCTGTTTATTTTCTTATTGGACATTATTTGTTTGTTCGTTCCATGGAGTGACATCTGTGCTCAGTTTCTATGCAATTTTCATTTTAATTGCTCATTAATATGACAAAACTGAGCTTTAAGCCAGAATTGTGTTATTTCATTATAAGTTACCAGCGTTTACAGTAATGCCCTGGTGATCTATCATCTTTTACACATTCGACTGTTTGAATATCAATATTTTGTTCGGTTTATTTTCAATAACATTTATGCAAAAGTCATACTGTACGATACTGTATGTCTACGGATTCAATGTGTGCCATGATAGACAGTGACTGTTCATCCATGCATGCAGTAGTGTAATTTATTATTATTATTATTATTATTATTATTAGGAATGAAAATGCAACTAAAACTTTTTTTTTTTTTTTAAATCAGGTCCATCCTACATTTCCTGTGTTTTTACCAGTACTGCATAACCCGAGAGTGTCAAGTTCTAGGACAAAGCCTTAAGGGCAGATAAATTTATCTCCACCTTCTCCAGATGAGTAAAAGTCTGAAAAACACCTTATCTGTAAAACTTGTTGACATGGACAAATATGCCTGCCAATGCAGCCAAGTTCTCGTGTCTGGTCTTTTCTTTAAGCAGTTTTATGTAAATGAAAACATGACACCATAGCCATTCAGGCATTTAGAGCTTTTTTCTCGCTGTCTGCGCCTGGTTAAGCTCATGAAGGGGTTGGGCTTTGGTTTATTAATACCTTAAGRAAAGTGTATTTAGATTTTATACTATGCTGCATTTTTATAAATGTATTATTTACATATTTAGTGCTTTTAACATAATACTTATGTCACTCTTAAGCTTTATACTGCCTGGAGCAAAACAAGTCCAAGATTGAGTTTCTAGCATGCATGGTTCAGTTTTGTTATCATATTGCCTTTGATTTGTGCTGAAATGTTTGATATGAGACCTAATAACTCTATTCGACTGGCTAGTTGATGTGTCAATTTCTCTAGAGCTGTCAATCATACAGTAGGTAGACTTGAACTCAATTCCATGGGCATCATGATTTTCTATCCTGTCTAAAGTTTACTGTCTAAGCAGCTTTATTTCTTATAAGTTGTGAAATAAAAAAAAAACCTACTAGCACTGTCTAATAAACACTGTCTAAAAGTCTGTGTAAAGTCTGCTGTTGGTTGTTTAAATCTTGTTTTTTTCCTGTCCATCTTTGGCTCCACATTCCAGTCCACTAGGTGGTGGTATCGCACCCTCTTAAACTCAAAAGAAGAAGAAGAAGGAGCGATTACGCTCACAAAAGATGAAATTGCATAACTGTTTAAACCACAAAGCTCTAAATCTCTCTCTAGAGATCTCTTTTAACTTTTTTTTTTTTTAATTTTCTATTGTGAACTGAAACTCAGCAGATATAATTATAGCAAATATAATTAAATATCATTTGAACTAGCTTGTTATTCGTTCTTAAACTGATTCATTCAGTGTATTTGAAATATATATATATATATA
>QMIH01000552.1:42243-64495 GCA_003987875.1 Clarias batrachus
AAGTTTAAATTCATACATGCTGACCTTTTAATCAGCATTAATTACCAGTGAATGTTTGCATGTTAATATTCATGACTATGTTGAAAACAGGCAGTGATGTGTAGAGAAAGCAAAAGCAGTTCTACACAGTCAATGTGGTACCTCAGCATACGAACACCCTGCCTCACAAATTTTTGCCTTAAGAAAAATTCTTATTGCCTCATGAAAAATGATCACTACATTTTTTATTTAATTAGTACAGAAAACTAAAATGGTAAGTCCTTCTTCTTCTCCTTGCTTTTCTCCTTATTCTTCTTTCTTGTTTGTGTACAGTACCGCCAAATGTAGGTTTCATTCTCTCTCTCATCTTCCGGACCTCTTAAATCCTAATGGGTACAGTATGTTGTTATACAGTAACTGCAGCATACCGAGCCCTTACAATCACAAGCCCATGGTAAAAAGGTTACACATTTCTTACTTTTCATTCCTGTAAAGTAGATGATTTTTTTTTCTACTGAAAAACAAAATCACCATTTTATTCCCAATTCTTCAAATGAATTTATTTCACTTTGCATTTTCCAGGTGATGTGCTCAACATTTCTTCCCCATTTCCATAAAGCTCCATCGTCAGCAAAAAGTAATTTCCCCCTTACTTGTTGAAACATTTCCAAAAATATAATTTATTATAATAGAGAACAGAGCTGGACTTAGCACGCACCCCAGGGGAGTCCCATTTTCTCCCTTACATTAACTTGATACCTCTGAGCTTAATTCACCTGAATAATTCTGTCCRAAACGTACTTAACCAAATTAAACAGTTTCCYTCCAATTCCCATCATGTTTTTGATTAACAKCCCCTCTTTCAACAACATTTTATACATAAAAAATAGTGCAGCCATTCTATTTTTATTTATTTTAGCTTTTCCTACTTTATGCTCTAGAAATACAGTACAATATTTCTGGATCCATGTTCCTTCCTTTTTCTGAACCCACTTTGATAAGCAGCCATCAGGCCCCCAGTAAGTATACTAGCTTCTCATTTAGCATTTGTTCCATCAGTTTACAGACATGCAATGTCATGTTTTATGGTTGTTTTAGATTGTTTCTCTGAGTGTAATCTACATGAATAAAGTGAGATTATGTCACAGCATCTGTCATGGTAGTGCAGWACTGAGAGACGGACGCAGATGCAGGGTTMACTCCTTTGTTTATTTCTTTTGCAATAATCTTGAAACACACAAACACACTACACCCTCGTCCAGCGGCCCACGGATTACTGGCCTGAGAAGGGAAATGTAAAAGAAACTGGATTTATTTGGGCGAGGATGGGATAGGGGCCTATGTATCTGGGAGTGAGTTTACGGCAGGGAAGGTGAAGGTGAAGGTCCCGTGTCGAGAGCCATACCCTATCGCCTACCTGGAGCMGAGGACTTTCCCTTCGTCGCCTATCTGCAAWTTTTTTTAATCTACAAACTGCCTGGGAGATCTTTGTGTGCACGTCATCCCAAACTTTTCCGCTCTTTTGAACCATTGATCCACCAAGGGACCATAGGTGGGAGTGGTGTCCCAGGGACTAAGCAGTGGCTGATGCCCAAGCGCACACTGAAACGGTGTTAGGCCAGTTGTGGAGTGACATAATGAGTTTTGAGCATATTCYGCCCAGATTAAACAGTCTGCCCATTCATGTTGACTACTGCCACAGTATGCCCAAAGATATTTTCCGAGTTCTTGAACAGTCCGCTCTGCCTGCCCATTAGACTCGGGGTGATAGAGCGACGTTAGACTATGAGATGGAGGCGCCAAGGAGTTGGTCGATAGCGGCCGGAACCAGTGGCAGTGGGTGCTTATATTTTATTGYAACTGCATTGAGACCATGGTAATCAATACAGAGACGTAATCCCCCACCTTTTTTCTCTATTCTCTATATAGCCTTTCTCACGTAGTCCTCCGTGGCCCGTGTTTCCTCGACGGACAATGGATAAATGCATGAGCTCGGTGGTGTTTTCCCCAGGAAGAGCTCTATCGCGCAGTACCACGGCCAGTGAGGGGGAAGTTGTGCAGCTGCCCTAACATTAAACACGTCTTTAAAATTATCGTACTCGGATGGCACACTGGTAGATACTTGGGCACTTGGACTTTCAATGGATGTTGTTTGGACCGTCATTGTCGACAGGGAACATAGTTTAGCCCAATCGAAATTAGGATTGTGAAAGCTGAGCCAAGGTAGACTCAGCACGACGGACTGGTCTGACCGAGGGAGTACGAAAAAATTTAATTCCTCGGTATGACCGGGAAAAATTATTCGAAGGGGCGCTGAGATTAGTTCAATAGGCGATTGCTTTAGGTTTTGGCCATCTAGAGCTTTAACTGCGATTGGAAATGGAAGCTTCGACGCAAGAGCTCGCAGCGAAGAAATGAGAAGGAGATGAAATTTCCAGCCGACCCACAATCTATGAGGGGGAAAACAGCCAAGGAGTGAATATCATAAGTCATTTGTGATTTTAGACAAAGCGAGTGGTGAGTGCGAGGTGGTGTATGTGGTGTTACTTTTCTTAGCGGGCAAGTGCCGATTAGATGTGAATCCCCCCCCACAGTACAGACACAAGCCCGACATCAACCTGTGCTGTCTCTCCTGTGCCGTCAGGCATGAAGTGTTCACTTCCATGGGCTCAGGCTGAGCCCCTTTGCGCCATGCTACCGGGGGGATGCTGAGGCTGTTGTGGCTGGTGAATTCTTGACGTCTCCCCGGAGCCTTTGGAGGAAGGTGACGTCTTTGGCCGCGGAGGTGCTGGTCGAGCTTGATAGCCAGTTCGATGCAGGCATCAATTGACAGGCCGGTATCCCGGTAGGCGAGTTCGAGCTGGATCTCAGGTTGCAGCCCATCTCGGAACCTGGCTAACAAGCTCCCGTCACACCAGCCACTCTCCGAGGCTAACACTCTGAATTTAACTGCATAGTCCATGACCGTGGAGTTCCCTTGTCGCAGCCTCAGCAGTTGTTGCTCCCCCAATAGGATAGGGAGAGGGAGACTGACTGGTCACGAGCCGACTAACATTATGTGCTAGGTCATTCACAGCTTGTGCCAAGCTATCAATCTCATGCTGCTGGCCTCTCACATATTCAAGTAGTGGGGATTCATCCTCAGGCAGGGGGTCCCTACTGCATCCTGAAGGGTCCAATCATCTGTCATGGTAATGCAGTACTGAGAGACAGCCGCAGATGCAGGGTTAATTTCTTTGGTTATTCTTTTGCAGTAATCTTGAAACACACAAACAAAGGGGRAAAAAAACAAAGATGACTCCCCCAGTTGGGTCTGCAGATGGGCTGGCTACACAAAAACAAGGGACAAAACAAAACCCATAAATCAACTGAAAGAACGGAAAAGAGGCTAAGCCTGACCTTGACGGCGAAACATTCAAACCTAAGGTTGCCCCCACCTGCAGACACTGTTCAATCCTGGGGGGAAAAAGGACACAAACACGTAGCCATGAGCTCATAACAATGACGTGCTGATCAGTGAACGTGTCACGACACGCCAGATCTCGCCCACAACATAARCAYCTCCGCAAGCAGTCTAAAACACTCCTCTTCCAGCTCCGCRCCGYCTCTTGTTTTTTGCCGCCTCAGTCACGGCTCGAGCTCACCTGCTGCCGCTTTAGAGTAATCAGTCAGGTGTATTTAAGGCACTGCAGAACAACCACTTATTGCCAGATTATTGTGCCGTTCATGCCTTTACTCTCGCGTTTGTTTTGCCACAGTTTATCGGTTACGACCCCGCCTGGTTTATCGTTTTCGTTCCTGTCTTCGCGTCACGGATTTAGTGTTTTTTCGATTTTGAGTTGTGTGCTGCCTCCCTACACTTCCTGGTTCTCTCAGCCCGAGACGCCCTCTACTGGCTGTAAGTGTCTCTTGGTAGATTATTCTCTCTGTCTCTCTCTGCTACTGGATCTACGTGTTTTCTCTCTAGTGACGCCCGTGACAGAACGGACGAATTGCTACGGGTTCAGCTGGAATAAATAGGGAGACACACAGGGGAGACATGGGTGAACTTAATTTAGTGCTAAAGTGAAACAAGTAACCACATAGACACACCAGCATTGGCTCAGTTGTCCGGCAAGCTAGGTCTTATTCCCCCTGACTGCGGTGGCACAGATGTGACAGCATCATGCAAATTATGTCTGGACATAATTTGATAAAACTTTTGCGAAACTTGGATATCCGCTGAAGTTTATCCTGCACCATAAGTAAAATCAAAATGTTGAATAAAAGCGATGAACAGTTATGTAATTTAACAATCTGCTTTAAAATAAGCTACATACATGCACGTGGGGTTCAACCTAAATTAATATCATTGATTACATTAAAACTGGTCAGTTTCTTTTAACTTTAACCTTTTAACTATTTGTACAAACTTTTGCCATCAATGACTTCAGCTAGTAATAATAATAAGAATATGCACATTTTGTGATTTTGTGCAACTATAAAAAAAAAAGATTAACAGCAGCTGGAATCCAGTGCATTTAATGCCTCTCAGTACACTGCTTTTGCAGAATAAACAGGTAGAGGAGCGGTAGCATGAGAGAGAACTGTTCTCTACTAGTTAATCGATTGCGGATGGAATTGTATATAAATATAACACAAATATACTTTGTGTCTCTGGGAAACAATGCTGTATTAAAGGTACTTTTTCAATTTTCCAATTGTAGCTTCTTATTTCAGAATAATTGCTTTTTATCCTCTATACTGTATGAATCCTCTACTGCATATGAATCCTCTATATATAAATCTATATATCCAGTATTTTATAGTAAAACCTTGGATTGTGAGTAACTGTTTTGCAAGATGAGTAAAAGTTTTTAATACATTTTAACTTGATAAACAAGCGAGGTAATCGTTTTCCACGCTCAATCTTAGTGCTTGTGCGTCACTTATATAGTCAACATCCGACCAGCGCGTAGTGTAACATAGTGACCACTTRTGTACAGTACATGTAAAGCCTTTTTTTATTTTGCATTTTAGAACTTCAACATGGTTTTGCAAGCAGTTCTCCTTGCTTTATCATTATACTGTAATTCCATTGTCATACAGTATATTCCATAAAGTCCATACTGTATATTTCAAGTCYCTGACATAACTTTGTTTTAGCCCAGCGGTGGCAGTACTACCATGGAATTGTTATTTTTTCTGTCTGAGGGCCCGTGCTTTGGCTTAGTGAAAACAAAGGACTGGTTCGAAATTGGCCACCGGCTCCAAACTAGCTTCAGAACTGCTGTAGTGGAAAATGTGTATGGGATACCAGATGATTAGAAAGCATGAAAAGTTCACTAATAGCCTCATTCTGAGCCCTGTTTTTTTTTTTTGTCCAAAATGGGACTACCAACATTACCCTTATCTTAGCATTGGCAAGTCACATGTGCACTCATCTTGCCTCAGAGTTATTGTCTTTTTTGCAAATGTGCCAAGTTGCCAGTGGTTTTGTAATATTGACCTTAAATGTTTTATTCTCAAAAAAAAAGGTAAACMACTTTGATCGTCAGCAGTTGTCCAATTCATACCAAATATTTTACATAATATTTTAATTGTTTTTAGTCATGAACTACTCACCCTGTGGCTCCATCCATTAGGTTGCTTTCTTTAGGGTAACTCCATAGAGATCCATTCAAATCACGCAATTTTCTTTTTTTTTTATTTTTTTATAACTTGCGATCTACATTAGCAATTTTTGTGCGGAATTGAAATTCATCACATCTTTCAACATGAATGACCAGAATAAACAAAAACAATCCATTTGTTCACTCTCAAAGCAGTATCCTGCTATATATTTATGTGGACTATTAGTTTCCTTAATAAAGATGAATTGCACTGTTGCATCACTAAGGGCAAAATAAAACACTTAAAGAATTCGGAAATTGGGAAAGTTTCCTACAAGAAGGTCTCAGTCATTACTCACTGGGTAACACTTTGAGGAGCTCTTCAGTCTTATAGCATGCCTTTGKTTGATTTCAGCACTCCAGATACTTTAGTAAGTTTATTTAAAACTCCAACATCTGCACAACAACAAAAAAACAACCTTATATACAGCATTAAATAAGTAATGACAGCTTAAGACGGACTACCAACATAGTCTTAATACATTACTACAGGGTACTATAAGACGTTACTACTACTACTATAATACATTACTACTACTAATACAGGCGGATTATGAAGTGTTGAACATGATTAGTCCTACTGGCTCATCAACATCTTGAAGGAGCCGTTTACGGACGATACTTATAACTTGATCCCTTATGGCGATGTCTGCTATGCCTTGCCAGAAGGTCATATCCTTGCCACAAGATATATTTATGTTGTCGTAAAAAACCATGCACAAACACCAYTAATGCTGTGTGCATGCCCTCCAGGTTAAAATGTTTTGGGCAAAACAAAAATTACGTTTTAGTTTGTATTTTGTACTGTTGCATAAATTAAAGATATTGTAAACATAGTATTTTGTTAGATGCAAATCTGAACAGAAACAAAGTTCTGAACTGAACATTTGGTATGCATCCTGTACTTATCTCCTGTTCTTAAAATAGGCACAGTGCACTAAAGGGGTCATGTTAATGGCTTTCAAGCTTTAAGCTGTCATATGGTGTGAGAGATCAGCTGCGTTTTAGCTAATAATAGTAATTCTATTCACAAAGAAGAGTTTTTTGTTAACCGTTGAACTCTGATATTTCATTTGTTCCCCTCTTCAGTCTCATTAGGGGTGTATAAGTCTTGTGATGAAATTTCTGGTGAATGAAGGTGTAAAACCAATTGACATTCACAAAAGACTTCAAGCAATAATGAGACTGGTTAAGAATTTTACTATATGATTTAGTTTGTGTGTAAAAGCATAGACCATTTGAACTACCGGTTGTAGCTGTTGATGTGTGAAAGCCTCCCATTACTTGGAAGCTACATTAGCTCTCAGACAGAACTAAAAAAGAGTAAATGTCAAACACCCACCATGCATTTGACTGTTCTTCTATACAGTAAATCCAAAAATGTACAAATGTGTAGATTTTTTTCCACCTACTAGCAATTCCTCTGGCTGTGTCTCAAAACCAACGCTACATTTATCGGACATTACATCACAAAAGAGACTTTTAGTGCATATAAGCAATAAACTGGTGTCTTCTTTCAATTGTATATGATGTTGTAGGATGTGTGGCTTAAAAAAATAAATAAAAAAATTGGACCCGGTGATAACATTTGATTAAGTGACTGGGATTTCACCTGCAGTATTAGCAATAACATATAGTCTTTTGTGCATATGATTATCATAAAGCTTATTATTTAACATGCCCCTTAACTAAACTGCAATATCACAAATGTTTAAAATAAAGAAATTATGTAAAATATTTATTTTTTTAAATATTCATGAATATTTTATAATTATTAATATTAATTCATGAAAATATAATTTATTTAAAATATTTGTAGAAAATATTTATGCTAGAAGTAAATCGACTCATAAACCCATAGTTTTAGGTTTAAATGTTGTTGTTGTTTTTTTTTTTTTTTAAAGAGGCTGGATTTTCTGGTCACACTGAGGGTGGACTGTCTTACAAACAAATAATTTTCCCATGAATAGAATTATACTGTAGCTCCTTTTTAAAGAAAGAGTAAAACATGACCTGGCTGACCTGGGCCTTCTGGAATATATCTTTGTGCTATTTGAAGATCTGTTGAGAGCAATTCTACCTCTCATTCTAACCCTAGGCGAAATATTGCTTTTAAAGACACTTAATGGAATTCAACAAATTATTACAAATGTTTAATAGCTAAGCATTGCTCCGTTAACTTTCTTAAAAATGGAAAGACGTTTGGTGCATACATTTAATCATTTGCCCAAACTGGGATTAAAGGATTAAGCATAAACCTGTTCCAGCATGACAATACCACTGCCAAGGGGAAAAAAAATGACTCAAGTGTCCTGCACATATACCTGACCTCCACCCCTGGAACACAGACTGCAGGACATAACATCAGTGCTGAACCTCACAAATGAATGAATGCACATTTTTAATAGCAAAATAAAATTTTTATGATACTGACCACCGATGTCCGCTATGCCTTTCCAAAATCTCACTGTCTCCACTGGGGGATAACGTGATCAACCATGCAATTATATCACATTATAGCCCAGGTTTGATTCCCAGCCAGCGCCCAAGCCTCAGCAATTGGATAGAGTGGCGCTTAGGATAGACACCTAAGGGTTGCGTCAGGAAAGGGAATCGGAGGTAAAAACTTTTCCCAAGCTAGTGTGTGCGGACCGAACAGTCCGCTGTGGCGATTTCTTGTTGGGATCATCCAAAAGAACAACGACAACAACAAATATGCTTAGGTACTGCATCGTAAAAAATGTAAAAAATAATAATAATAATAATAATAAGTACCTGATATCTCTACCACTTCCTTTTTCTTTGTAGCCTCTACAAAGCGAGTATATTGAGGGTATATATACCTTTATGAGTTGATGTTAATTTGCATATGGAAGCTTGCATACTTATTTGCAAGTTGCATGTGTTTATTATTTTAGAATTTGTTTTAATGTGTAATGTTTTTTTTAATGTACAACGCATAACAATGAAAACAGAGTTTATTATTATTATATTCTGGGTTTCACAGCATTTGACCATTTGAATCTGAGGACATTATTAAACGAAAAAGGAGAAGAAGTAGTGAAGCAGTGCATGTGTGAATGCAACTGGGATGCTGGAACAATTCTTGTTTTGCTTTGTTTGTGCCACTTTAAGACTAAGCCACCTGGGTTACTTTTTTTTGTATTTTATTTTGTGTTTAGTTTGTGTACACTGCATATCTGATGTCAAAGTCTAATAATTTAATTTCCACATTTATATTGTATATGATAAACATCCTGAAACGGCAATAATAAGAAACCTTGAGAGGAACCAGACTCAACAGGGAACCCATCCTCATTTGTGTGATATCAGATAACAGGAATTGATTTGCATTCAAACTGAGTGTTAGGCGGCGGAAAGTTCAGTATAACAGGAAAGGTGTTTATGTTATATGGAGTCACTTTTATTACTGCGGGCTCAGGTACAAACCTTTTTGTAGGAATGTCACAAGTCATCATAGAAGAGCTGTCTGCATCAACCGAGGCCAGGAACGTCTTCATGGTCAAGTGGAACCGTCCCGTCACCACTTGCATCCCAAGTAAACCACATGAGGCCTCCATGCGACGAGATCTCCAACCAAACGCGGGGCACCAGGACGAGTCAGACAGGTCTGAAGGGCTAAGGGGGTCTGGATGGCTGGCGGTTCAGGAACGCCATGTGCAGCTCAACAAGGGGAGAGAGAAGAGGAGAGTTGTGTCTGGTCACAGTATGTTATAAGGTGAATGTACAATATATGTAGTTGCAGCCCAAAGACATGCTAAGCACTCAACAAAAATGGCATGTAAACATAAGCAAAGTCAAACATACTGTAGTACTGTATGATCCAAGTCCTGACAAGTATCAGATCCTGCAGGCTTTGTAGGCTCAGACTCATTTGAAGATCTACAGTAGTGCCCAGCCTGTTGAAGAAGTGTGGTGTGACATTTAATTAATGTCATGGTGATTCATGCCCAACCATTTATGCCATAACGATTGCGTTTATAAGAATGAACCCAATGATATTTTCTTCTATGACCAAGACCTTCACAAATGATTACAAAATGAGACTGAAAGTGGCTAGATACAAGCGTATTATTTTTGTATGTGTGTAATTTCTTTATAACATGAACATATTTAAGGCGTCGGACTGATGATCAGGAGGTCCCCGGGTCGAGTCCCTGGTGCCACTGTTATAGCCTTCATCCCCGACAGGAAGTAAGTAACTACCAGAGAAAGAATGTGGGAAGTATCWATGGCCCAATGAGCTGAAGGGCACATGGGTGAACGCAGATCACGAGACAGCTTTTTTAATATATCTTATCATTTTGATTCATGCACATTCACATTTGCGTAAAGCTGCTTTGTGACGATGTCAATTGTTAAAAGCGCTWTACAAATAAAATTKAATTGAATATACAGTAATTAATATGTTTGCTTCATATTTCTAAATATACAAACATGTATATTTGGGGGGTTTAACATGCTCAAAAGCTCATGAAAATCGCCAGACAGGTTGGAATCTGCTGCGAGTCTGTGATGTGGCCGTGGCTCAGGGCCTTCAGAGAATATTTTGATGTATAGCTCATACGCACGAATATGTATATGTCAAACTCGGGAGACTTCTGGATCTCATTGAGCTGAACAGTTTTCACTATGCATGYCATGGGCTCAACTCAACACGAGGTCAGATTTTTTAGGTTGTTTGCAAATATATGCAATGGACCCACATTACACACACTACACATACTGTACACACTACACATACTGTACACACTACACACATACACACACAACCTACACATCAAACACTACACACACATGCTACATACACAATACTACACACACACACACACACACACACACACACACACACCCTAGATGTTACAGGCTCTGTAGTTCTGTATCTTATCTATTTCATTACACCAGGTTTTGTGCTGCAGTACATTGTCAGGGTGGTCAGAAATGCCATGATGTGTAGGAGAAAAACAGCATTGGGTTCTCTATATCTGAGTAAGGCGGTAGATGCTTAGCAATAAAAATCGCAGTCAGCTTTGTTTTCAGAGTTGGTGTCTTTTAAGGTAGACGTTAGTTGGTCAACAGTGACGGACAGGAATCGCATACAGGTTTCATGCCCAGTGCTCATGGAAACGGTGGCAGTAAAGACTGAATATTACACTGACTATTGCTAACACCACTGTAACTAAAGGTACTGTATGACTTCTTCAGTCTTTATGTAATGCATTATGTATTTAATTAAACTTGATTTGCTTAGAATCTGTGCTACCTCCGCCATTTCCTGCATCTTGATCAGCCATGTCTATGTTTATTTCCTTCATCCACTGAGAAAATTACATGTCAAATTACCTACTGTTTTTTCTTTTTTTTTTTTATAACCAACCCTGTGGTGGTCTGATAATTTTAGTCCTGTCTGGGTGGATTTTGTAGTCAGACGCTGCCTTCTGCATACCTATACAGTACAGTGTCCACGCATCAGGAAACAAGAACTGAGAAACCAGAAGAGCGTGATCTTGCAGGTTGATAAAAGGACCTCTTATAATGATAACCAGCAGCATAAAACTACTTTATATTCACATACAGTATGCTACCAAATCGTGGAATTGTTGGTGTTTTTTGGGTGTTTTTTTTTCTCCAAATAAAAGGACAAGTACTTATTTCTGAGTCAAACCTCACCAGGAATAGAATAAACAGGCATCATGGCAACATCTTTGTTAGACTWAATGAATAAAAGCATCATTCGAAAATTGAAATCATTTAAGTGTAACAAAAATGAAAAAAGGGGAGGGGGGCAAATACTTTTTTTTACAACACTATATTATATTATTTTAAAAAATTTAACTAAACATAAATTTTTAAGCTAAAATTCTTATTTGAGCTTAAAAGCTTAGATACATCTTAAAATAATAGCAAGATGCCACCCTGTGTTGTGAGTCACAATGATGACAATTCTCCGTTGTCTGTTTGGGTAGAGAACATGACAAGCAGGCTGAGGGAGAGGAGGGTTCCCGTCTATCTCATACACATCACCCTGTCCTAGTAGTCTAACCTACAATATTTCTCTCCCATATTTTTCTACAGACTGATTTTCAAACATATGGAACAAAGAGTGTCAGATGTTGGTTCAAAGCAGAAGAGGTTTTATACCGTACTGTATGGAGCGATTCTAGATTTTATTGGCTGGTTTGCAGCCATACGGTGAAAGGGGAGAAAATCAGGAAGCTATTCTTGGATGTCAGTATTGTTTTTTCACATTGGATAATAATAGCTTAGATTCATCGTCCAAACATTGTCTGGTGGCCATTTTCTTATAAATGCAGACATCTCATCAACATATTGTTCTACCAGTGTACCTTTATATAATACGGTTGACATTCACCAAACATACAGTATGTGTGCTCTTAAGGTTAAACCATTTGACTCACAAAAATAACAGACAGAAAACATGCTTTAATTAGTAAAAAAAAAAATTAGGACAGCATTAGAAAAGTGTATGCCTCCTCAATTGAACCTTCAATTCGTTTTTAATCAGACAATTTTTGACACCTACTTTAATATTCAGGTCTCAACACGTTGAAGAGTTAGGCTTTGTTTAAGAAATGTAAAGGTTTGCAAGCTTTGTTTTTCTGTCTGCATTCATGAAAAAATTGTGTGAGGCACAGCGATTCAAAAATAGACGCTTGATTTAAGTGAATGAGGAAACCTGGAAAAAAAGGACTTTTGTAAAAACTGCTGATTCCCACTGACGAGGAGCAGTCAAGCCACTTTGCACTGAGTGGCCTATTTTGTAACTATAATAATAATAATATAAGGAGTATAAAATATTTTACATATTAGTTTGAATGAAAGAACAGACAGAAATCGGTAGTCACCAGTGACTATGGATGAATGATGCCCTACATTTCAGTTCTGTGTGTCTGTGTGTCATATTTCTTTGCAAAATTATATTTGCAAACAAATATAATATTACAGTGCACAAAAATTTGAATATCATGAAACATTCTTCATAAGTGAAATTACTCAATCACTCACTGATCACCTATACCGCTTTATCCTGTATTCAGGGTCGCGGGGGGCCTGGAGCCTATCCCCGGAGGCTTAGGGCATGAGGCGGGGTACACCCTGGACAGGGTGCCAATCCATTGCAGGGCACACACATATTGTATACACTCACTCACACACTATCAGCCTAATCTGCAGGTCTTTGGACTGTGGGAGGAAACCGGAGTACCCGGAGGAAACCCACCAAGTACAGGGAGAACATTCAAACTCCATGCACACAGAGCTGGGAATCGAACCCGGGCCCCTGTAGGTCCAAGGCGAAAGTGCTAACCACTACACCACCGTGCTAAGTGAATTATAATTATATTTAATTTAATTAGATAACTAAATTATGTTCTATACTAGAGGTTGCCCTGACCCATGCGTATTACCAGTACATGCGAATGGGGCGTGCAGTCAACTCACTGTCGCTCCTCATGCTGCTCCAATACTTCGGCAGCCCTTACACCTGCAAAAACGTTGCTGGTCTATTTATTGCTGAGTGATGGACGACTTTTCCCTTTAAAAAAAAAAAGTATGATTCTTCCTATAATGTTTTTGGTGAGGAATGCCTGTGACACACACTCACTGTATGATATAAAAGTTGAGGATGTGACTTTACCAGAAGATTTTAGAGTACTTCATGCTTCTGTCTGCTTATGATTTCCTTTTCAGGCAAGACTTACAGTAGCACCTGCCCACAGTGCCAAGACTATCACTAACTGGTTTGCTGAACATTATATCACTGTGCTTGATTATCCAGGCAACTCACCTGATCTGAACCCTAAATCTATGAATATTGCAAAGAAAAAAATTAGAAACATCCGAACCCAACAATATAGACAAGCTGAATGATTCCATCAAAGCAAACTTATCTTCAATAACACCTCAACAGTGCCACAGGCTGATTGCTTCAATGTCATGCAGCATTGATGCAGTAATTTGTGCTAAAAGAGCCCCGGCCAAGTATGCGTGCATAATTTAACATATTTTCTTCAGAATTTCTGTATTATAAATCCTTTTTGGGTTGATCTTAGGAAATATTTTAATATTTAGAGATATTTTTTGGCACCCTGTCCAGGGTGTACCCTGCCTTGTGCCCTAAGCCTCCTGGGATAGGCTCCAGGCCCCCCATGACCCTGAATACAGGATAAAGCAGAATAGACGATAAGTAAGTTTCACTTTGTAAATTAAATTACAAAACAAAATTAACTCTCTAATTGCATACATTTACATTTATATACACTGTGTTATTATATAACAAATTGAATATTATTTCAGTTCTATAATCAATTTAATTACCATTTTGCTTCTTTATAAACATTTTAATACCAAAACAAGTAACATTCAACTTTATTTCATCATTGATAATTAGAGAGGATCTAGAAATGTAATTAACACTTTCATTTCATAATCTTCAAATAGCAGGGTAAAATCAGCCTTCTGTGTCTAAGTTTGAGATATTTTTCTTGCTCATTTTGTAAAGCGTGTCCAATTGTCCAGATGTGCTGGAAATGGAAATGTTACTTCTCCCTACTTTTAGCATATCATGAATTCAGGGATACATGTACAGTGGAACCTTGGATTGCGAGTAACGTGGTTTACAAGTGTTCCGCAAGACGAGCAAAGATTTTTAATAAGTTTTGATTTAAAAAACGAGCAAGTGTTGGTTTACGAGTGCCGAGTATCATGTATCACGCATGAGCCTCTTATTTTGACACAGAGCGTCATTCTTGCGCTGCAGAATTGTGGGTAATCGTCTCCCCTACTCCCCTGGGTCTTAGTGCTCGTCGCCTACTGGTACAGTATAATCAACATCTCCCTCTGTGTTTCAGCATGTCCTATGTGTGTGTCGGTAATTGGATACCGACACACACACACAGACACAGACACAAGGACGCACACTCTTTTCACCCCCCCGTCCCCGGCTTCACTCACGCACACAGAAACTCAGCTCTGTCGCGATTCTTTTCAAAGGTAAGGTGCTGGTTCATTTGTTTTTTACTTTACAGCAGTGATTCCGTTAGTATGCGCTAACACCAGTGTCAGTGTTTTTTTCCGTTAAAATGGTGCTTCCATTGTGTGTGTTTGTTGTGAAACTTAGAAAACGAGGTGGGGAGGGGGAGGAGTGTTACTGTGTAAAACACAGGAGGGAAGGGGCTAATTCCACACACACGCGCACACACATGGTGCCTGCACGCACAAACGGAAACACTTATCTGTCGTGATTTATTTTTACTTTTTTTAAAGGTAAAATGCAGGTTAATCTGTTTTATTTTCACTTTATAGATTGTATTAATTATTTTTACTTATTTATGTTTTTGGGCTGTGGAACAAATAATGTGAGTTTTCATTATTTCCTATGGGAAAATTTTATTTGATTTAATAGTATTTTGGAATATGAGCCCACTTCTGGAACGAATTATGCTCGTAATCCAAGGTTCCACTGTACACAGTGGTAATAGTTGCATAGGGGGGAAAATGCTGGGAGCCTTCTCCAAGTCATGCGTGCACACAAACACACACACACACACACACACACACACACACACACACATAAAACAGTGGTGGATGATACAGTATATCAAGTAAATACATAAACCATTGGGCTAACTTCTCTTTACATTTCTTCTCTTACTGTCAGATGTAATTGAATACACAAGGGACGTTCAAGTGAAACTACGACTTGTGATGGCTTTTCTTGTTAATAAAGACATAAAACCAACTGACATTCCAGTACATAAGACTTCAAGCACGGTTCAGTGATGAGTCTGCACTTAAATGGTGCCAATGCTTTTTTTTTGTTTGTTTGTTTGTTTGTTTGTTTTTTTAAAAGCCATCCCACTTGAACGCCCCTTAGTTTACAATACTAAAATAATCAAGTATGGCACTGAAATAAATGTAGCATATTTCAGCAAAAGTGTAACAGATTACACAAAGTGTAAACAGACATGCATAGTCTTATGATAAAATGTTTTTAGTTCCATTTGAGTCAGGTTTAAACTCTTATTTCGCTAAACAACAATGTCCTGCTCACACATATCCACACACAAAAAAGCTAGATAGACATTTGTGATTAGCTGCTAATGGTTAACTAATGGCCACTCTTTAGCTCTTCACACCATTCAAAGAAGCTTCATATGATTTGTATCCTCATTTTTATACACAAAACAAATGCTGACAATCAGGTTATAATTTTACATTACAATAGGAATATGTGTTCTGCTTTGACATGCAAGAAAAGCTACTTTCAGCAACTCACATAAACTGCTTAGTGCAGCTAAATTCAACAAACTAGCCTACCAAACATAACTACATACAGCTTCAGGTAAAGTTTAAGTTAAGTCACAGACTTAACTTGGATTAGCTTCAGTATTTTTGTAAATCCGGTTTGGAACTGTCTGTCATTGAGAAAGTGGTCTAATGTCATGAAAAGCACGGACACRCGTATCCTTTTCAGGATAGCATGCATGAATGGATTTTTACACTCCACAAGTTATCACTGTGGCTAGTCGGCTTTTAGCTAACACTTTTGCTTGAGTGAATTGGATTTTTACACTGCACAAATTAGAACTGTGGCTAGTGGGCTTTTAGCTAACACTTTTAGCATGAGTGAGTGGGATTTTTACACTGCACAAATTAGAACTGTGGCTAGTCGGCTTTTAGCTAACACTTTTGCATGAGTGAATTGGATTTTTACACTGCACAAATTAGCACTGTGGCTAGTGGGCTTTTACCTAACACTTTTAGCATGAGTGAATGGAATTTTTACACTGCACAAGTTATCATTGTGGCTAATGTGGATAATGAGCTTTTAGTTAGCACTTTTAACATGAGTGAATGGGGTGGTATACTGCACAAATTAGCACCGTGGCTAGGAGGCATTTTTGGAAACAAATTTAGCATGAGTGAAAAGGTCTTCCATTATGCAAATTAGCATTGTGGATAGCAGATTTTTACTAACACTATCAGGAAGAGCAATATTCTTTGCAGTGAGAAATTCATACACTTGAAATACTGTTAACTTTTTTTATTATTAATATGCATTATTGAGACTGTTGAAGACATTATAAACAATGAAAGATCTTTAAAAATCATACGTAAAAACATTTTTATGATACAATCGCTTTTTTTCATTTCAATTTCATGTTAGCAGAGGTGGAAAGAGTAATACACGTTTGTACTCAAGTACAAGTACTGTTATTTCAGTGAAATTTTACTGAAGTACAAGTTACCATTATAAAAATTTACTCAAGTAAAAGTAAAAAGTAGCTCATTAAAAATTTACTCAGAGTAAAATTTACTGAGTTACTTTTTCAACAGCGAGGGTGGGATGGGGGATTCTAGTGTAGTTAAAAAAAGATACGTGGATATATACCTCAAACTAGTTGTTTTTAATTGAAGGAACACCGCATAATAAAGCTGTTGCSTTTCTTGTGCTCGAAATCAATGTGGTCGCTTAAATATGGTCAGGGGTTTGCTTCATAAAAATTTGATGGCATTTCGCTTTCAGCTGAGTCTACATAACTGGCATCTGTTTTGTCTCCATAATTATTGTAAAATGATCACGTTTGTTCTCCCCGCCCATTAATCAATCAGTGCAGTGGTCTTCGGATTGCATTATTTTTATTATTTTTCATTTTAATTAATAAATTTTTTACTCAGTTGCGAATATAACGTAGCAAACGTACAAAACTTGAAACAAAACATTCTTAAGTAAAGGTAAAAATACAGGTTTAAAAAACTACTTTAAACGCGAGTAAATGTAATTCTTTGCTTTCCTCCTCTGCCGATTAGCATATCTTCTCTTCCTGTTGGCCGATTGCGATGAAACAAAGCCTATATTTTACCTCAAGCTTGCTCATACTGTATACATCTACAACCCCATTAAAAAACAATTTAGTAGTTTTTACGTGATGACAAACAAACAAACAGGCAAAAATTCCCCAAAACCATCTTGATATGTTGTATTACTCATCTTACCCATATTGTACTTTAGAATTTGAACTTGGTAAATGAATTTGTACATGGAATAAAAGGGAGAACTTTTGGAAAAGTATTTTAATACAGTAGTGGTGTCCATGTAAATTTGTTTTTCCTCAGTTTCCTTGAAATAATGGACCACCTTTTGTTCTCCAAGGCAATCCACGTTCATTTGTGATAAGTACAGGTCTGATGTTCAAAGCATCTGCCAGCAGCCTCAGAATAAAAAAAGCAGACCATTGGCCTGGCTGGACATCTCTCCCAAACCTGCCGATCATGCACAGTGGTCAGTTGCTAATAAAGATGACTTGTGACGTGGCTGTGAGAACTACATACAGTGGAACCTTGGATTGCGAGTAACTTGGTCTGCAGGCGTTTAGCAAGACAAGCAAAATTTTTAAATAATGGGCAAGTGTCATTAGAGAGGTTTCTTGTCTCAATAGAGCAGTGTTTCTGTTAGTGTGTGTGTGCGTCGTCCCTCCTCCTCTCAAATGAGTAAGACGTTCCATCTCTCGTCTTACTTTAGCTTCACACACCTGCACAAACACACACACACACACACACACATACACACACACATACACACCTACACAGAGTCTGCACGGACAAACACACACTAACAGAAAAACTGCTCTGTTTGGATTTTTTTTTTACTGTCTTACTTTTTTCAATGGTAAAGTGCAGGTTAATTTTATTTTTATTTTATATATTGGATTATTTATTTTATATTAATATTTTTGGGTTGTGTAACGAATAATTGGAGTTTCCATTATTTCTTATGTACACTTCCGGTACGAATTATGCTCGCAATCCCAGGTTTAAACGTCCTGAACAACACAGTAATCATGCTCATGGAGAAAATATACGCAAATTGCGAACAGAAGCGTCTTTCTCAAGTCACACTCACGAGAGCTCCCTGTGACCGTCTAAAAATAATCATAAAATGAGTTTTGYATCTGAAGGAAACAAACAGCATTCATAATAACACCAATAAGTGCTGGTGTCAACTGTGGGAGTTTGTTTCCTCCTCACATGTCTGTTTATATACTCAAGCACTCAGGCATGAATGAGATTAACACAGACTGGCACACCACACAAGTAGATATGAAGCTTATGCAGATTATAATACATATGAATTTTAATTTACTGATCTGATTTTTTTGGAAACCTGCTTATCTCATAAGCTTAAAGTTGCATTGTTTTTTTTTTTTTTCATGAATAGTTTGTATAGTCAAGTCATGTATGAAATTATGTGAAATTATTATGACAATAATAGTATTATGAGCTTGGAATTAGGAAAGACGACTGTATAATTTAAATAATTTGGGAAAAAAGTTGTATAATAGTAAATTTGATATACATTTACTATCAAATAACTTCAATATGAATCTTGTTGAAACATTCCCAGAATATTAACTAACAATAGGCCCAGAACCTATGTACAAGTATACAGTATAGGTCATAATTAACTAGACAATATTTAACGGCTATAGAACTTGTAGTATAGCTGGAACGCCACTCCATGGTGCACCACCCCATTTTCCTATGCAATAAAGTACAATTTTTAATGCCAAGTTACTTTTCACCCACTCTGCAGTTTTTAAAATGTTAAACAAACCTTGTTGAAACGTTCATAGAATGTTATCCAAAATTATATGTTTTTCAAAACTTCTTGGAGACGGGGACTTCAACATACCCCAAAACAGGAATGTTCCAGGAACACATGAATAAACTGGACAGTTTAACATTCTAGGAACCAAAAACYGTTCTAAGAGCATTCTACTATCCTAACATTGTTACAGTAGGTGGGATACCCTTTGATAAAATGGAACTGTAGATGCCATCTGTATTTTAATGGACTGTAGAACCATTTCTATAATCACACCAAGTTATTTCGAAGTACTGGATCTTCATTAAGACACCATGCAAACTGTGTCCAGTACTGTATATGCTGGTGCTTCCTCTTCGAGCCTTGCAGTTCTCAAAAGTACACAGCCAATTACTCAAGCCTTTAGGGATTGGATATAAAACACACAGGAAGAATGAAGTCACCGTCATGAGTTTATGAGTGCTAAGAGCAGCAGGGATGAGCAAGCACATGTTAAACAGACTCAGGCAAGTAGCGCCCCCGCTTCTTGATTTTGACGCTTTCTCCTTTCATCTAATCTCTTCTGTTTTTTTTTTTTTTCCTGTCTGATAGGAGCAGGATGCACAAGAGCCAGGTTGTCATGGTGATGGCCCTTGGGAACAGGATTTTAAAGGAGAGTGAGAGATATTTCAAAGAGATCTGGGGTGAGGAGAGTCCATTAGGATATGACACACTCTACTATTACAGAGTAGATAGAAGTTTATATCTGGTTTAAACTTACTACTAGTCTCCTGATTCATGCTGAAAAATTGAGAACTCTTGATACGCGGGAATTATGGAATTATCGTATTCATGTGATGTCACATAATATGAATTATTTCCTTTTTTACTCTCTACACTGACCAGATCTGACGTTATGGTAACAAATTAAGAAGTCATATATTTGTTTTAGAATCATCAAATAAGATTAGCTCTATCTGTCCATATTTTGAAATTTGTCATTTTTTGTCCTTGCTTATTTTTGGCATGGAATGTATAGCATGGTGTGTCCAATTGTCCTGGTGTAATAGCCTCATGATGCAAAGCATTTCACTGGTAGACATAAAAAATTTAAAAATAAAAAAATAAACTTGATTTACCTATCACTATCTCTCTCTGTAGCATAAATTCAGAAATACACATAAACAGCTGCGGGAAAAAAAAGGAAACTTGCCGTCGGCCCACTCCACACACAGACACATGCAGTAATAAAGTCAGATATGTCAAGCAAATACATAAAACACTGAGCTGTCTTTCCTCTACGTTATCCCTATTATTGTCAGATGAGCTTTAATCTCGCTTACAATACGATAGTGATTATATATGGTGCTGAAATAAACAAGATGTATTTCAGCAAATGTACAACAGACTATACACTCAAAAATAAATAAGATTAACACACACTGACACACTGTACATGAAGATTACTATACTTTACTTTGTACAGATTACTACATGGCAAGTAGAATTTACTAACCAGATGTTACAGTAGATGCTTTTTCTCATTTTCAAGCTTAAAGTTGCCTTATGTTAAAAAAGATTTTCACAAAAAAATCCCCACTACAGAACAGKCTTTGAAGTGAACATTTTAAATAGGATAAATATAATTACATTTAATGCTACTGTATACAGTATGTAATAACATGAAGTATGTGGTTATAGCTAGATATTCTAAATTATCCAAGCATTTAATGGTGACAGATATGTAGAGATTTTAAACTTAATATCAATATGTTATTGTATTCTTTCTACTGGCCTGTTAAAATATTTAAACTTAATAAACTAATACTGTTGTCTAATACCAAAGTTGTCTATTTTTTAACCCTAATATTCGATGAGCATTGATGCAATATATGATGTCGTTATCTGTTGAGAGATGTTTGTTTTTGGAAGTTGGAATGAATGAATGATCCAAATGCAAAATTGCAAATACAACCTCAAACAATGAAATTTTAACCTTCATTCGGAGCATTTATGCTGATTAACAGCCACCCGCACAAATTCCGACCACGTCCATCCCCTTAAATTTCTAACAGGGTTTATTAGACACAATAGCATCCTGTACACAGGTATCTATTAGTATTGTAATGTTACCTCTCTGTTTTGTTCTGCTTTGGAAATCCTATCCCGAAGCGAGTTCTGAAGGCGAAAATTCATATTGTGAAACGCATTTTCCTATAGGGAATAATGCAAATGCATATAATCCGTTCCAGCCATCTAAAGATACAATATGCGCCAAAATATAGAGTATTGAAATAAAATGACAAACAGTATTACCTTGTTGTCATCTGTGAGATGATTTTTCCTGAAAGAAACTAACATGCACACTATTGGTGTGTTGATTGATGAAAGAAATGTCGAAAATAAAGTAAAATATGGAATAAATAGACATCAAACCTCACTGAACTATAATTTGTGATTCCTCTTGGCGCGAAACTGGTACTGTACGAAAGTGGTTCCCTTTTCTTCTTGCTATCGTCCTGGCTAACATCCTTGGCACCCATGGTGCTATGTCTTCACTGRATCTTGCACGGAATGTAAGAAACCCACCAAAAATATGGCTTGGCTTTCCACTGATGCAAGTTTTTAACGGCTCCTGAACATACTGCAACTTAGTCGGCATTCGGTTCGGATCGTTCATGGTGAAAATGCTTCATATGCTGAGGCTTAAGGTGAAAATGCGTGAGGCCGAGCTACCGATGTATTTGTGGTGTATATGGCGCTTGTTGTTATGTCATGCATTTAGCAACTTGTGGTCTAGCGGTAAACATGCAGTGCTCTCAGCACAGTGATCAGAGAACAAGTCCCAATCAGGCCATCAGTTTGATGCTAATATTGTCATGAAGTCATTTTGCACCACTATGTTCAGCATTATCCCATCATCATCTAGTCACCCTTGTTGTGACGTATTTCATTAAAGTAATAATAATTTTCAAGAACAATCTAATGCCAATGT